>BQNB010042619.1:27906-46006 GCA_026074375.1 Tanacetum coccineum
AAGACAAAGACTACTCAAGCTAATGAAATTTCTAACTTGAAGAGGAGGGTCAAGAAACTTGAACATAAAAAGAGGTCAAAAACTCATGGGCTGAAAAGATTATACAAAGTTGGTTTGTCAGCTAGGGTAGAATCCTCTAGTGATGAAGAAGATTTGGGTGAGGATGCATCTAAACAGGGGAGGAGGATTAATGCTATTGATGAAGATGAAGACATTACCCTGGTTAATGATGATGCTGACAAAGAAATGTTTGATGGGAATACTTTAAATGGTGAAGAGGTGTTTTTTGCAGGGCAAAATGAAAATGTTATTGAAGAAATAGTTGATGCTGCTCAAGTTAGTACTGCTGCAACAATTGTTATAATAACTACTGAAGAAATTACTTTGGCTCAAGCACTTGAAGCATTAAAAACTTCAAAACCTAAGGTAAAAGGGATTGTTCTTCAAGAGCTAGGTGAATCTACAACAATAACAACAATCTCTTCAAAAGGTCTATCACAGGACAAAGGGAAAGGAATATTGGTAGAACCTGAGAAGCCTTTGAAGAAGAAAGATCAACTCAAGCTTGATGAAGAGATTGCACTTAAATTACAAGCAGAGATTGATGAAGAGGAAAGAATTGTCAGAGCTGAAGACGAAAAGATTAATGAAGCCAATATTGCTTGGGATGACATTTAAGCAAAAGTTGATGTTGATTACTAGTTCGCTGAAAGACTACAAGCTGAAGAACAAGAGCAGTTCACAATTGAAGAAAAAGCCACATTATTTAACCAAAACTCAACAAAAGAAGATCATGATTACTTACCTTAAGAATATGGAAGCTAGAAGCACAAAGACTTGAAATTTAAAGACTTTAAAGCTTTCACAAGGGTAAACATGTTTGTGGATTTTAGAACTGAGTTGGTGGAAGTTAGTTCAAAGAGAGCAGAAGAAGAGTTGAAATAAGAGAGTACTAAGAAGTAAAAGGTGGATGAGGATAAAGACACAGCAGAGCTTCAAAGTCTAATGGAAGTCATTCTAGATGAAGAAGAAGTTACAATTGATGATGTGCCTTTAGCTACTAAGTCTCCAAGTATTGTTAACTGGAAGATCCACAAGGAAGGAAAGAAAAATTATTATCAAATAGTAAGAGCTGATGAAAAGTCTCAAATGTATAGGGTCTTTAGTCAAATGCTTAAAAGTTTTACCATGGAAGATTTAGAGGATATGTACAAGCTGGTAAAAGCTAAATATGGATCAACAAGACTAGTGGAAGACTTGAATTTGGTATTATGAAATGATTTGAAAACAATGTTTGAACTACATGTAGAAGATGAAATCTGGAAGTTGCAACAAAGGTATAAAGTTTTGAGCTAGAAGCTATTTGACTCATGTGGAGTGCATTGTTTGAGTTTGCAACCTGGAATGATTTACATGCTAGTAGAAAAGAGATATCCCCTTACACCACCTACCATTACAAATATGCTGAATAAGAAACTTTAGGTTGATTATTTTAGTAAAATGACATATCAGCTTCTTAAACTTCTCACAAAAAAGGTTAAGAATCAATAAAGTGTTTGGAAGCGTCCTCTTGGTGATTATGGAATTTTTAATGGAGAAACTTAATGATTTTAAAGAAGAATATCAAGTTTAGGGGAGGATTATTAGGATTAAAAGCCTTCTTAATGCTGCTAGTATTACTGCTGCTCTTATTGATGGTAATGCTGCTCAGTCAAAGTTAGTGCTGCTAGAGAATTTCAATGAAAATTATTCTGTGTTTAAGACTGCTGATGAAGTTACAACTGCCAGTACAAAGTTACTACTGTTAGAGGAAGTTACTACTACTTGAAATTAAGACTGCTTGATGAGTTACTACTGCTAGAGTAAAGTTACTACTGCTAGTGCATATTAATGTTGCTCAAAGACTTAGAAGAAAAACTGCTAAGTAGTTACTACTGCTAGTACAAAAGTTACTATTATTAGTACAAAGTTAATACTGCTGGGGAGTTAATGCTGCTAGTGAAGAAGTTAGTACTGCTGAGTTAGTTAGTACTGCTTATATGATTTGTATGAGATATTTTAGTAAAGGATATGTATACGTTATTTGTTTATAAGATTATGATTACTTAGGAAAGTATTATAAGCCGTTTAGGACTCCTTGGTGTATAAAAGGAGGTCCTAGGGCATAGAGATTGATATATACCAATATATACCAATACACATATCACAAGAGTATCAAAAACGAGTCATTCATAGATTTATCATAGCTTCAAGGTTTTGTAACACTAATACTATTAAGAGTATTCGTATTGTTTCATTAATAATATTGGAGCTTATTGTTTATTGAATTATATGTTCTTAGTTTTATTGTTTCATTAAGAATTCATCTTAATATTAAAGATTAGATTCCCCATAATCTTTAATACATTCAAAGTTTCTACTATAGTTGTGTTAGATTTATCTAATATAACTAATCCTTATACAAGCTTAAGGAATTCGATCTATTGAAGTGGGATCAACAATTCTAAACTTTCAAATAAGTTCTAAACTAATATTTTCAATCATCCAATCAATTCTTATTTGAAATATCAAATGAGTCATGATGCGTGTTACCTTAAGGAAAGTGAATATGATTCCATTCAAAACCCATTAGACGATAGTAAATTCAAACGATTATAAACCAAGGTAGATACCATGTATAAACTAGCGAACCAAAAGTGACTAACTTGTATTAGTTGATTGATTAATGAAATAGGAACAATACAAAGTGTATAAATAGAACAAGCCAAAGAGTAAAACCCTAAAGGCTAAATGGGTCGCGAGCCTCTTATGAGCTATATACTAACACCTCAAACATTAAAAGTAAAAATCCATCATCCAGAGATTCACCGGATATCCTAAAATGAGATAATAAAATCCTACATCATTGAAACCTAGGTCATTTAACAATGCATCGTACTCATCAATCACAAAATTGTCACTAACAACCAAATCATACCAATCTATATCTGGAAAATGATATATCCTTTGTGGTTGTGAGGTAAAAACTCTACTGTGAATGATTATGTGTAAAAAGAAAAAACATCACCAAACATCATAAGAACAAAAAATACACTAATATCTATAACTAAAATGTAAACTAATTTTTACTCATATTATGCATGTTGTTAACATGATATTCAACTAAAAAATCATAACAATTAACAGGTATAAAACTAACCATAAACAATAGCTAGATCATTGATCGAGGAACTACGTGCTTGATTTTGCCTAAATAGAGGTGCCACCATTTTCAATATTTTCTTTATTTTAGCTCATGTTTTAGAAGTTTAGGGAAGAAAATGAAACTACTATTTAGATCAAAATGAGTGAGAATGAGTTGTCATGAAGAATTTTGAATATTTGACCATTTATGGTGAGTGAAGACAATGATCAAGGTGATTTAAACGAAAACCCTTAGATATTAAGATAGTTATGTAAGTAGACTCGATAGGCTCTAGGACATGAGGTAATAACTTAAATGCAAAAGATATGAGTGAGAACGTAGAGGTATGAATGGGACTCGATTTTGAACCTAAGGTGACTCCAAGTGATGATTTTAAGATCACTACACTTTGGTAGGTATCATGATTTCTCAAAAGACAAAGAGCGTTTTTGTTGACAAAAAAGAAGAGACTCAAAATACTAATTTTCTTATAGACACACTGTCCATTATTTTGAAAACTTAGAGAATCGACAAACGCTTAGGAAGTAAGGATGGTAAGATGATTATTTACTCTAAAATCGATGATTAAAGTTTGATCCTCATTATGTATGAGGTGAGCTTCATATTAAAGTATTGTGACATTTCTATAGGGATGAAAGGAACTAACGGAAATGAATATACTTGGTCTCAAAGAATGTATATCCACACAGGATAGAAGGAACTATGAATCACTTATGTAGGAACTCGTAAGTCCTGTAACACTCCAAAACTAGCTTTTAGGTATTTAATTACGAAAAGACCATTAGATAAGTTTGACTATGACTTTAGTAGCCTAAAATGTGCCAAGGGACTTAAGCTTATGTTTGTCAGAACCAATACGGCGTATTGGTAAGGGTGAATACGGAGTATTGATAGTCTAGCATGGATACGGCATATCGGTTAAGTTAGACCATATGTAATAATACAGCAAAAAATATGATGTGTCACAAATATAAGAAAAGGAACTTGAGGGACCAAATGTGCCAAGGTGGCAAACTCCTAACTAAAAAATAGCTAGAACTTTCCCATAAGTTCTAGGTTTTTGAGAAAAGGTATGGTGTCTGGTATATGTCGACCCAAAAAGGAACAATAGAGGGAAATAGGCTACTTGATGATCTAAGGGTTAAACCCTAGCAATGATTTCCACAAGTAAGTATTCTTATATCTTAAGTTTAATTGTAAATTAAGGAGTTAGGGTTTATGTACCCTAATTAGGGATATTGGTAAAAAAAAAGGTGTTTAAAGGGTTAATTAAAAGATTATAGAAATTGTAGGTTAAGTTATATTAATTAAAAGTTAGTAAATTTATGGGTTAATTATCATATGATCATTATATGATCATATGATAATTAGAGATGTTAAGAGGTGAGTTATGGTTTTACTAAACCATTGTTATAGTCATTTAATTATGTTTTAAGAATTTATGGTTATGATGATTTTGGCCTAGGTTACAAGTAAGGGTTGAAGATGATGGTGATAATGCTTATTTATTAGCTTGGATTCAAGATAAGTAAACCGGTTATAATGTGTTATTATATTAGTTTTATCATTATATCTGTTGTGGTTGATGTAATGACATTTTAGGAAGCCTTGGTTATAAAGCTTGGATTAAGAATAGATTAGAGGCTAGTTGCCAAACTAGCCAAGATTGTGGTTAAGTCTAATTTGACCAATTTAAGGTATGTTAAGACTTTGTATGATTTGTTGTAATGTTTTTGAAGTGTATTATGTTAGTATTGATGAAAAGTAGTCTTATAGAATGATTATGGATAAGAATGATGTCTATGTGATGAATGATGTATTATATCATGTTATTGCAGTTTACTTACTAAGCCTCATGCTTACAGTTTAGTTGTTTAATGTTCTGTAGGTTTGATGTGAAGAAAATGAGTCTTGAATAAAGGCCTAGGATTTGGAGGCAAGGATTAGAAGTATTTAGTTTATGCATAAAACTAAGCATTAGATACCAAGCTCAAATCGATGTTGAACCCCTAAGTGACGTAAAATGGTTTGTAAACGTTATTTTCAAGTGTCAAAGTCTTTGTTATAGTCTTGTATAAAATAATATGCAAATAGGTCAAAAGAAGATTATGGAATGGGTAAAAAGGGTGTTTGGCTAATCACTCATTGAATTGTAAAGTATGTTTTCCGTGCATCATTGAGACCACTAATTATGTAAAAATGGGTTAATATGTTATGTTAATGAATTCTGGAAGTATTTGTAAAGTATTGAGTCTCAGAAGTAAGGTTTTAGGTTAAAAAGGGGTTTTCTACATATGTTTCTGCAGGTTCTAGGTCTGATGGTCCATTACGGCGTATCCAATTGATGGATATGGCATATTTAAGGGTTAGTGTAGATACGGCATATCCATGTCTGCAGTTTCTGTTCAGTCTTGTTTTGTCTTAAAAACCAAACCGTAAAGAGTTAGAAGGTGTGCTTTATACCGTTGAAAAGGTATTTGAGTCTATTTTAAGTTAATGATGCTTTAAAGAGTTGAATGATAATGTACTTGTTGTGAATTAAACCCAAACACTTAGTACTGCTAAGCCAAAGACTTAGTACTGCTCAAGATTACAACTGCCAGTACTAACTAGTTAGTACTGCTAGAAGAAAGTTAGTACTGCCACTACTAACTTAACACTGTTGAAGGAGTTAAGACTGCTACATGAATACTTAAGACCTCTAAAGGGATGAAGATGTATGAAGTGATAAGTATTGACTTATTCAGTGTATATTCTATTTAGTTAGAAAGATATGCATATAAGATTAGAAATATAGAAGATCTATAGTTATCTTGTAAAGGACTCCTTGGTGTATAAAAGGAGATCTTAGGTTATAGAGTTGTATGCACAATAGTAATAGCTTCAAGGCTGTAAACCCTAGTACTAGACAGAGTACTCGTATCTTTTATCTTAATAATATTGAAGGTTTTTGTTACATCTTTGTTCAATCGTATGTAGTGTTACATTCATAGTTCTTCTAAGTATTTAAGAGTAGATTTCGCATACTCTTTAATATACACACAAAGTTTCTACCATTGTTATTTTAGATTTATCTAAGGTAACATACTCTTTACAAGCTAAAGAATCAATTATAGTTTGGGATCAACAAGTGGTATCAGAGCTTGTGTTTCGAAACTTTGATCTAGAAGAAACTAACAAAAAGATCTCTTTACTCACAAGGAAGAGATGGATCTAGAAACTGCCTAAACCAATACTACCGTAAAGTTTCCCCTTCTCAAACAGGGTGAATATGATATGTGGAAGCTAAGAACTGAGCAATGCTTTCAAGTACAAGACTATGCTCTATGGGATGTCATAGAGAATGGAAACTCATTCAAACCAGCAGCTCAAACAACAACAAATGCTGATGGTTCCTCAACTACATTAATACCAGGTCCTGTAACTGTTGATGAAAAGACTCAAAAGAAGAATGATGTGAAGGCAAAAAGTATGTTACTAATGGCACTTCCAAATGAATATCTACTGACATTTAATCAGTACAAGGATGCCAAGACTTTGTTTGCTGCTATACAAACAAGATTTGGTAGTAATGATGCCACAAAGAAGACTCAGAAGACTCTTCTGAAGCAAATGTATGAGAACTTTAGTTCTCCAAGCACAGAGTCTCTTGATTCTATTTTTAACAAGCTTTAAAAGATTGTAAGTCAGTTGGCTATCCTTGGTGAAAATATTTCACAAGAAGATCTTAATTTGAAATTTTTGAGAAGTTTGCCTTCTGAGTGGAATACTCATGTTGTGGTCTGGAGGAATAAACCTGATCTAGACACAATGAGCTTTGATGATCTCTACAACAATTTCAAGATTGTTAAACAAGAGGTTAAAGGAACTGCAAGCTCAAGCTCAAGCTCAAGTTCTCATAACTTGTCTTTTATATCATCAACTAGTTGTACTAATGAAGTTAATACTGCTTATGGAGTTAGTACTACTAATACTCAAGTTAGCACTGCTAGTACTCAAGTTAGTACTGCTAACTTAAGTGATGACACTATTTATGCATTTTTGGCCAGTCAACCAAATGGGTCTCAACTTGTACATGAGGACCTTAAATAAATCCATCAAGATGACTTAGAAGAGATAGATTTAAAGTGGTTGTTAGCATTGCTGAGCATGAGGACAAGAAAGTTTTTCTAGAAAACTGGTAGAAAGATTACTATCAATAGGAGTGACACAGCTAGATATGACAAGTCAAAGGTAGAGTGTTTCAACTATCACAAGTTGGGACACTTTGCAAGAGAATGTAAAGGACCTAGGAATCAAGATAACAGGAGCAGGAATCAAGACAACTCTAAAAGGACTATAAATGTGGAAGAAATTTCTTCCAAAGCCATGTTGGCTATTGATGGAGCTGGTTTTTACTAGAGCTTTATGGCAGATGAAGAAGTCCCTACAGACATGGCTCTTATGGCTTTTTCAGACTCTGAGGTACATAATGATAAAACTTGTTCAAAAACCTATCTAAAAAGCTTTGAAACTCTTAAAACTCAACTTGATGATTTAAGAATAGAGTTTAACAAATCTGAGTTCAATCTAGCTACTTATAAAAGAGGGTTAGCATCTGTAGAAGAACAACTTGTCTTTTACAAAAAGAATGAGGTTCTATTTTGTGAGCAACTTGCTGTTCTAAAAAGAGATATCTCATATAAAGACTCAGAAATTAGTGTGCTTAAAAGTGAGTTAGAAAAGCTTAAGCAAGAAAAAGAAAGCAATCAACTTAAGATTGAAAAATTTGATAATGCTTCTAAGAGTCTAGACAAATTAATAGGGAGTCAGATACCTGATAAAAGTAGAAAGGGTTTAGGGTTTGTAAGCTATAATGTTGTTCCACCTCCTCCTACAGGATTATTTTCACCCCCAAACCTTGATTTGTCCAACTCTGGTTTAGAGGAGTTCCAACAGCCTGAGTTTGAAGGATATGGACCTAAGACTAGTAAAAGTGTTAGTGAAGATACTTCTAATGAGGTTAGGGAATCTCCTGATGCCTCATTGGTTGAGGAGTTGGTGTCAAATGATAAGTTAGAGAAGAAAACTATTTTTCCTACTATTGCTAAGATAAATTTTGTTAGACCTCAACAACAAGAAAAACCAGTTAGGAAACCAGTTAAGTATGTTGAAATGTACAGGTCATAAACTCCTAGGGGAAATCAAAGAATCTGGAATAATCAAAAGTCCCAACAACTAGGAAGTGACTTTGTGATGTACAATAAAGCTTGTTTTGTCTGTGGAAGTTTTAACCATGTGCATGCTAAATGTAATTACCATCAAAGGGACAGGATGGTATCTGTGAATAATTATATAAGGGTGAATTACAATTATTCTACTAAAAAGGCTCACCCTAGTGCTTACAGGAACATAGTTCTAAGAGTAGTTTTAATGAAAACTGGCCTAAGACCACTTAATACTGCTAGGCATGTTAATATTGCTCATCCCAAAACTACAGTTTATAGTGCTAGACCAATGCCATGTTTTTCTAAATTAGCATAATCAACTATAAAGAGGCCCTATAGTATAAAAACAGCATTAACTAACAAAAATTATAGCCAAAAAGTTAATACTGCTAAGGGAAGTTTTTGTACTGCTAGGCCAAAAGCAGTTAATATTGCTAGGCCAAATTCAGCAGTAGTTAATGCTATCAGGGCAAATCAGGTTAATGTTGTTAAGGCCTTAGCATTATGGGTTTAGAGACCTACCAAACATAACAGTGCATTAATTACTTTTAAGAGACATAATTATGTTAATGCACGAGGCAGATCAAAGTCAGTGATGGCTTGGGTCCCCAAAGGAAACTAATTTCCTTATTTTTATGTGCAGGGTCATCCATAAAAAGAATATCAAGGCTATGTTGATAGTGGATGCTCAAGGCACATGACAGAGAACATGTCTTATCCCTTAGACTTCAAGGAATTTGATAGAGGATATGTTACCTTTGGGGGAGGTGCCAAAGGAGGAAGAATTACTGGTAAAGGAACTATTAAAACTGGTAAGCTTGATTTTGAGGATGTGTACTTTGTTAAGGAGTTACAGTTTAACCTTTTTAGTGTCTCACAGATGTGTGACAAAAGAACATTGTTCTTTTTACTGACACTGGATGTTTTGTTCCGTCTCCTGACTTTAAGTTAGCTGATGAAAGTCAGGTTTTACTTAAATTTCCTAGAAAGAACAATATGTATAGTGTTGATATGAAGATTATTGTTCCTAAAGAGTGTTTAACTTGTCTTGTTGCAAAGGCCACACTTGATGAATCAATGCTATGGCATAGGAGGCTAGGTCATGTAAATTTTAAAACTATTAATAAACTTGTTAAGGATAAGCATTTTGAAAATGACCAAACTTGTGTTGTTTGCCTTAAGGGAAAACAATACAAAGCCTCCTGTAAGTCCAAAATTCAAAACTCTATTACTCAGCCTTTATTCATGTTGCATATGGACTTGTTTGGTCTAACTTTTGTGAGCAGCTTAATGAATAAGAAATATTGTCTAGTTGTTACTGATGATTATAGCTGATTTACTTGGGTTTTCTTTTTAGCATCTAAGGATGAAACTAGTGGCATTCTTAAGAGCTTTATAACTCAAATAGAAAATCTAGTTGATAAGGAAGTAAAGATAATCAGATGTGACAATGGAACAAAGTTCAAAAGTAGAGTTATGAGTGAGTTTTGTGAAAAGAAAGGCATTAAGAGGGAATTTAGTGTAGCTAGAACTCCTCAGCAAAATGGTGTTGCTGAGAGAAGAAATAGGACACTAACTGAGGCTGCTAGAACCATGTTAGTTGACTCTAAGTTACCTACTACATTTTAGACTGAAGCAGTTAATACTACTTGCTATGTGCAGAATAGGGTATTAGTAGTCAAGCCTCATAACAAGACCCCTTATGAACTCTTTAGAGGTAGAACACATTCTCTAAGCTTCATGAAACCATTTGGGTGTCATGTTACCATTCTTAATACTTTAGATCATTTAGGCAAGTTTGATGGAAAGTCTGATGATGGACTCTTTGTTGGATACTTATTGAATAGTAAGGCTTTTAGAGTATACAACATTAGAACTAGGAAAGTAGAAGAAAACTTACATGTTAGATTCTTAGAGGATAAGCCTATTATTGCAGGTGATGGACCAAAGTGGCTGTTTGACATTGATGTTCTAACAAAATTAATGAATTATGTGCCAGTTGTTGCAGGTACAAACTCTAATGATTTTGTAGGTACAAAAGAAAGTAATGGTGCAAGTCATTCTAGCAAGGAGCTAGGATCTAGCCAAGACTACATCTTAATGCCACTATGGAAAGATGGTTCACTATTTAATTCTTCTTCAAAGGATGCTAGCAATGATGAACCACAACCTTCTAATGATGCTGAAAAGAAGGATGATAATGGTGGAATTGATGATCAAGAAAGGATTGAAAACAGTGCTCAAGATGTTAATACTGCTAGGCCAAGTATTAATACTGCTAGTACAAATTTTAATATTGGTAGTCTAAATATTAATAATGTTAGTCTAACGGTTCCTACTGCTCCACTTGAATCCACATATGTTGATTTCTTTGGTGATGAATCAGAATTAGATTTTAGCAACATTGCTACCATATATCCAGTTCCTTCTGCTCCAAATACAAGAATTCATAAAGATCATTCACTTAATCATGTGATTGGTGATATGCAGTCTGGTGTACAAACAAGGAGAATGATAAATAAACAAGGGTTTATTAGTGCTGTTTCTGAAGGAAACACTCATTAAGACCTTTATACTTGTCTATTTGCCTATTTCCTATCTTAGGAAGAGCCCAAGAAGGTAATCCAAGCATTAAAAGATCCAAGCTGGATAGAAGCTATGCAAGAAGAGCTTATGCAATTCAAATTACAACAAGTTTGGACATTGGTGGATTTACCTTATGGCAAGAGGGCCATTGGAACAAAATGGGTGTACAGAAACAAGAAAGATAAGAGAGGTATAGTGATTAGAAACAAGGCAAGATTGGTTGCACAGGGTTACACTTAAGAAGAAGGAATAGATTATGATAAGGTTTTTGCTCCAGTTGCTAGAATTGAAGCAATTAGGCTGTTCTTAGCCTATGCCTTATTCAAAGACTTTGTTGTGTACCAGATAGATGTGAAGAGTGCATTTCTATATGGTAAGATTGAGGAGGAAGTCTATATCTGTCAACCTTTAGGATTTAAAGATCCAGAGTTCCCTGACAAAGTTTACAAGGTAGAAAAGGCATTATATGGTCTACATCAAGCTCCTAGAGCCTGGTATGAGACTCTATCTACCTATTTATTGGACAATGGATTTTAGAGAGGTCAGATTGATAAGACTTTGTTTATTAAAAGAATCAAAAGTGATATTCTACTAGTTCAAGTATATGTTGATGATATCATGATTGGATCTACTAAGAAGGAGTTATGCACTGATTTTGAGGAGTTGATGCACAAGAATTTCTAGATGAGTTCTATCGGTGAACTTACTTTCTTCTTAGGACTTCAAGTGACACAAAAAGATGATGGGATTTTCATCAGTCAGGACAATTATATGGATGAAATCTTGAAGAAGTTTGGTTTTTTCAACTGTGAAGACAACAAGTACACCCATGGAGACTTCAAAACCATTACTCAAGGATGCAAAAGCTGAAGATGTTGATGTTCACTTATATAGATCAATGATTGGATCATTGATGTATCTAACAGCTTCTAGGCCTGATATAATGTTTCTTATATGTGCTTGTGCAAGATTTCAAGTCACACCTAAAGTTTCACATCTTCATGCTGTGAAAAGAATATTTGGATACTTGAAAGGTCAGCCTAAATTGGGCCTTTGATATCCTAAGGACTCACCATTTGACTTAGAAGCTTATACTGATAGTGACTATGCTGGTGCAAGTTTAGACAGGAAATCCACAACAGGGGATTGTCAATTTCTTGGAAGAAGATTGATTTCATGGTAATGCAAGAAGCAAACCATAGTTGCCAACTCTACTACTGAAGCAGAGTATGTAGCTGCTACTAGTTGCTATGGACAAGTACTCTGGATTCAAAATCAAATGTTGGATTATGGATACAACTTCATGAATACCAAGATTTTCATTGACAATGAAAGCACCATCTGTATAGTTAAGAATCCAGTGTTTCACTCAAAGACTAAGAACATTGAGATTAAACATCACGTCATCAAGGATTCTGTTAGGAATTAGAGACGTTGAGTTGAGATGACAAAATAGAAAATAGATGAAGGACTAATAGTGTAATAGAGTAGCTTCATTAGTAAGCTAGGGTTGGAATGTAACCCTAGTTCCCTCTAGTATATAAAGAGGGTTAGGCACCAGGTTTTTGGGGGATTCCAGAAAAATGTAAACCAAAGGTGTGAGTGAGTTAGCTAGGCGTCAAGCCTATAAGGCGCCTAGGCTTTTAGTAGTTCTTATTAGTAGCTTATTTATAAGCATTTTAATAGTAATCTTTTATTAGCAAAAACCTTGTTCTTGATTGTGATCTGTTTAGTTCTTATTCCGCATTTGATCATGATCATGATATCCTAGTTGAGTCCAGATCTTGGATTCTACAGTTGGTATCAGAGCCTCGTGGCTCTCGATCTAGGATCACAAGGTTTTCTTTCGTGTTTTAATTTCTGTTTTTCGGTAATAAATAAAAGTGGTGAAACTAGGGTTTCGGCCAAACCCTAATCTGTGTATTCAAGGAGGCGACTGTGATGGTGTTTGTGGTTATTTGGCAGCAAGATATAGCAGCAGCAGGTATAAAAAGTGCACACGTTTTTATAAAACAATTGTTTGAATATGATACTGCCATAATGATTCTTGTGTACACATGTTGAACTTTTTTGATGGCAACACTTAGTAGGATATTTTGATATTCGACAAAGAGTTGCATGTGCGAACTTTAGGTGAAGCGTGATTTTTTGGCAGCATAAACGCCTAGATTTGTTTTAGTTTATGCGTGTATTATGGAAGCCAGTTGGATAAGATCTCCTTTAAAATATGAATTCCCTAAATTATTTAGGGATGTGGGGGGGGGGGTTTTGGACCTCTGAGTTCAACTTTCTTGAATCATTTTTGTGTAAAGTACTGTTTGATCACAAATTTGGTATTCTTGCTTACTGCCAATATCAAACAGTTGGAGCTTTAGGCTTCTACAAATCACGACGTTAGGATATCTTTTAGAAGCGACAAATGTGATGTAGTACACTTTTATAGAATGGCGAAAGCAACTGTTTGAGACTCATATTAAGCTGTCAATAATCGTTTGGCATTTTTGAATGACATGTGGATTTGTCATCCTGGGTTCGAGTTTCCTCTATTCATCATGGTTACTGTCGTACGGTCACGTTCCTACACGGATTTATAATGTTTCTCCTGGTCATGAGTTATTCCTACTGGTGGCGTGATTTTAGTCATGTCATGATTCCTTCTGGTCGCTTGTTGTATGTTTATGTTCCTGGTTGTTGTATTTTTGCTTCTTTTGGTCTCAGTTTAGCGACGGATTTGTGACAGCATCAGTATCACTAAAGTGTATGGAGGAAGGAGAACAGGCTTAGCGACAGTTCTATGTCAGCAAATGTGTCGCTATTTACAAATTGTGATAGTTTTAGTGGTCACTGTTTGCAGGTGTAGTGACAGCATTTTTGGTCACTCATGTTGATTGTTTATTCGGATTGCCTTGTCCGTTGTTGCTGCTAGTATTGTCCAATATGGGACGATTGACGCCTTTGGATCTCGGATAGATGATGCTTATGGTTCTTTGTGGGATTATTTGATTCGAAGAAGATTAACTATTATTTATTTGATCTTGTAGTTGATTTTCACAGGTTTTGTGTTCTTATCATATCTTAAAGGAGTGGTTAACCTTTAAGATAACTTGCTTGGTTTGTATGGTGACGAAGACTTGGTGAATCTAGTGAAGGGGTACGATCTATTGTATAGTGCTTAATGCGTACATTTGCTAGGATTTTGTCAAGAGACTACTCATTTTCAGCAGGATGAGTTCGACGTCACGTGGTTAGTGCAAGACATAAGACACAAGTTTGGGAGATTCCACTTCTTCATCAAATCAGTTATACTTGATTTTCTTCATCAGTGATCACTCCATGGAGCCTACTGGATTCGAGATTGATATGCACTTCTTAAGGGGAAGCAGATCCCTACTTGAGTTGATAAGCCAAAAAGGGGAAGAGTGCATGGATCGAGGGGAAGTCATAGTCTTCATCTATCTTAGCTTCAGGGGAAGCTTGTGCTTATGTTTTTTTTTGTCATGTCAACTAGGGGAAGATTGTTGGGAATTAGAGACGTTGAGTTGAGATGACAAAATAGAAAATAGATGAAGGACTAATAGTGTAATAGAGTAGCTTCATTAGTAAGCTAGGGTTGGCATGTAACCCTAGTTCCCTATAGTATATAAAGAGGGTTAGGCACCAGGTTTTTGGGGGATTCTAGAAAAATGTAAACCAAAGGTGTGAGTGAGTTAGCTAGGCGTCAAGCCTATAAGGCGCCTAGGCTTTTAGTAGTTCTTATTAGTAGCTTATTCATAAGCATTTTAATAGTAATCTTTTATTAGCAAAAACCTTGTTCTTGATTGTGATCTGTTTAGTTCTTATTCCGCATTTGATCATGATCATGATATCCTAGTTGAGTCCAGATCTTGGATTCTACAGATTCAAATGAGAAGAAGCTTATTTAAATGATTAAGATTCACACTGATCACAATGTTGCTGATTTACTCACAAAAGCTTTTGATGTTGGAAGATTTCAATATCTAATTGCAAGTATTGGAATGCTTAACCTGTGAAGCATTGATTGAAGGGAGGTTAATTACTACTACTGTTATAATTAATACTATGAGATTTAAGAGAAAGCAAAAATAGATAGAGAGAAAAAGTAAGCTAAAAAGAATAGAGAGATGTGTGAACCAAAAACAAAAAGAGTGTTTAAGAGAGAAAAAGAAAAGAGAGATGTAGTGAGTTAAAAAACAGAAAGAGAGATTTGTGAAATAAAAACAAACAGAGTGTTTCAGTAAGCAAAAGAATTGAGAGATACAGTGAGCTTAAAAACAAAAAAAGAGCTTGTGAGAATCAACATTGATAATGGAAATGCCTGTTGGAACAGAATTGAGGTTAAAACTGGTACATCAAAGGTTAATACTGCTAGCCTAAACTTAGTACTGTTGGGTATTATTTAGTACTGTTAGTCTAAACTTAGTACTGCTGGGCATTACTTAGTACTGTTAGGCTAAACTTGGTACTGTCAGGCTACCGTTAGTACTATTTGGGGCATAACAGATTTTTGGCAATTAAATATAGCCGTTGAGATATTTCTGCCAAATATTTCGCTTATAGGGGTCTATAATTTGGATAATTCTTGATATTTCTTTCACTTATAAGTTTTCTTCAAGATAAAGTATCCATTTTATTTAGTCGGTCCAATCAAAACCCTTAAGCGTTGTCTATAAAATCTCAATTAACTTTGCCAAACTCTCATACTCTCATTAACGAACATTCATCTAGAACCCTTATCATAACTTAATCACTAATGGCAAATTTGGAACCATCTAGGAGTGAAAGATTCCAAGAGATAGTAGATTTTCTCAATGGTAGTCATCTAAGGTGTGCTCTTACTAAGAATCCTACTACCTATATTTCTCTAATTGAAAAGTTTTGGCAGACTGCTACTGTTAGAACAGTTGATAATAAGAACAAGAAATAACTGCCACAGTTGATGGCAAAGAATTCACTATTACTGAAGCATCAGTTAGGAGACATCTCCAATTAGCAGATGTAGATGGTATTAGTGTTTTGTCAACTACTAAAATTTTTGATCAACTCTTACTGATGGGGTATGTTTTAACAGATGATAAACTAACTTTTCAAAAAGGCAAATTTTCCCCTCAGTGGAGATTTTTGATCCATATCATCCTACACTGTCTTAGCCCTAAGAAAACTTCTTGGGACAATTTAGTAGCAATATAGTAACTGTTATTATTTGCTTGGCCACAAATAGAACTTTTAACTTTTCTAAATTGATTTTTGATGGTATGGTGAAAAACTTGGATAGTAAATATAAATTTTTAATGTATCCAAGATTTATTCAAATATTTTTGGAAAGAACAAAATATTCCTTAATCCCCACAACAGAAAATATATTGCTCTTAATTTAACTCGAAAACTTCTATCTATTATCTCATTAATACAAATACGTGGCACAGTTTTAACAAAGCCACGTCACTTTTTCAATACGTGTCAACCTCATAGTAAGTTTTGTTTCTGCTCATTTTTTAGAACAAAAAGGCGCAAAATGAGGAATCCACGTCTAACTGCGTTCAGAACCACTAACTATGAAAAAACTGTTTACTAAGAAAAAAATATTATGGAGTATTGTGTAAGCGATCTTGTATAAACTGATTTAGAGGCGACTATAAAATTGAAATATCAAATGAACTCCAATCATCTTCAATATGTACTCATTCGTGAAAAGGTATGAATTCTTTTTGTATAAATCCTTATAAGATTAAGTTGGTCTAATGCAAATATAGAAATTTTGTTTGCATACCAAGTGTTTGATAAAATGCATAAATGAACAAAATTTATACAAGTTATGGAGATATTGTATGCTAGATCTTTACTCCTTGATTTTAACTATACAATAATGATGTTGTGCTATTTTATCAATAACAGGTGTGGTTTTTTTGTTCCACTATAGTTCATATATCAATATTTCGGGTAAAGAAGTATTTTCGCTTACTTAACTTTTACTAGTGATGATGAGAAAAAGTATGCTTATGATGTTAAATGTTAACCTCTGAATTATTATGAGCCACATGACGAGTTTTGTTTATATATGTTGGGTTTTACAATCTAATTAACCATATTGATAAACACGAGTACGCAGCGGAATAAAGATAACATGTAGAATACATTAATTAACAAGAATAGAAGAAGTATACCTTTTAGCATGAAACGATACACCGTTTAAAGGTAATCGTAAACACCGTCTTCTATATACGCGTGTGTATAATGTCACACACGAAACCATAAGAATCAAAGTATGATTCCTCTAAGCTTCCACACACTATATGTTCTTAGCGAATGACGAGGTATGCTAGTACTAGTAGTGTATAACAAACAATGTTATTCGTCCTTGAATCAATCAACTCACAAACACCATTGTGGTGGTGATGGTAAACAATCGACATAAACAACCCTAATAGGGTGTGTGTGTGATCGGTTTTAGCGGGAGAGGCAAAACCAAAACCCTAGATGGTTTAGAGGGGCCGGTCGATTCCTAGAAGCACAAGGATGATACTTTTAGGTTTTTAGGTTTTTCAAGACTTGTAAATAATGAAAACCAAAACCTATATTTATAGCCTTTGTCTCCTAATCCCACATGGAATGTGATTAGTAGCCGACTAGGATTAAAGGAGGTTAAACTGCACCCTTTTAATCTTCGGTTTTGTATATTTAGTCCCTTAACTCTTTAATGACTAATATTTAATACTTGTTATCATATAACGGTCATTTGCTAAATACACTAATCAAACATTGTTTATGTATTAACGTGTGCGTCCTTTTAGGCTCAAATAATATTTTAGACATATACGTTTTATACAATGGACATATTCCTACAGCTCCCACTTGGACATGTATAAAACTATAATAACATTGGTAAGCGTCTAGCAACACGCCAATGCTCCTAGATAATTTGAGTATGGTTTCACAAGGCATGAACAAATGATTTATTAATTTACAATCCTTTTGTTTTCGATACCAAAATCAATGAGACATATGGCCATACACACATTTGATTATTTTTATGAGGGGCCCAGTGGTATCTTCTTTAATAATTTGAAGGAACAAATTCTATATT
>BQNB010042620.1:1867-20091 GCA_026074375.1 Tanacetum coccineum
AAATTTAAGCCTAGGAATTCCTCGTGCAAGACCGTCTTTAGCTAGCTTGTTCAAAGTACCGAAGTTGAGATGAGATAGTCGACGGTGCCATAACCAGCTCTTAGTCTTTGACGCTTTGGATAAAAGACATACCAGAGATGATTTAAGCATGTCATCAAGATAAATTGTATACAAATTTGTGTCTTGGGATCCTGAAAGTAGATCAACACCTTCCAAATTTCAAATTCCGAAATGCAACTTCAAGATCCGCATCACAAAATTGACCAACAGAAAAAAATTATGTCCAAGCCCCTTAACGTAGTATACTCTAGAGATAATAACGTTTCCCAGCTGATAGTCACCATACCCCATAATCCTTGTAATCCGGTCGTTCCCGAATCTAATAGTACCTATAAATTTATTGATAAAGTTTATGAGCTGAGAGCGATTCCCTGTCATGTGTTTCGAGCATCAGGAGTCCAGATACCAGAATACAATCTGGACAACCTATCATGACAAGAGAAGAAGACGATGGAATATCTATTACATTGGATCCCCAGGTTTGATTGGGTTTCGAGTGGTTAACATTCTTAGATTCTACAATCTTAGTTATTTTACTCGAACCTATGTTTTTAACATTTTTGGGTTTCCTACAATAGACTTTTATCTCTGGTTTTTTTATTTCATCTGAGTAGGAAGTGGTTTGCTTAGGAGGCACTACGTTAGTTGAGGTGAACCTAGTTAAAGGGCACGAGTTACCAACTATAGTGAAAGTTCTGCCTGTTGGTTTCCACTTAAATCTGACTTCAGTGAATACATGACCCGTAGGTTTCCAAACATTTTTTTTCTATGTTTATTAGCAGATTTAGTATGGTTATTCCCATTTTGCACAAGATCAAGAAGACATTTATCATGAACACCATCAAACATAGATTTATTACAAGTAGCACAGAGAATTTCAGAATTCGCTTTTGACAGTGAATGCTTAACATCAACATCACAAACAGGTTTAACAACACGATTCACTTTATTCACTTTCCTAGGTTGGGCTTCTACTTTATTCTTCTTGTTCTTACTTGGTGATTGAGAGATCCTATCATTCATTTTATTTCCTGGAGGCTTTGATCCGCAATTACTAGTAGAACACTTCTCCACGGTTGGAACCGATCTATAATCTTTTTTGTGTGTTTAAAAAAAAATTAAATCGAACGAGCCTTAATACATCTATCAGATTTAGACTTAATTTTTTTGAGTTTCAACGAAAGTTTTTAAAATCAAAATTTTTCTTTGACCTTTTATATCACTTGTTTTCATTCGTTCGCTAGTGTTTTTAACTTGAGCAATGAGCAGATTCATGTTTATTCTTTATTTAGATTTGAATCAAAGGATTGTGTTACACATGTAGCTTGTAGTTTTGAAACATGCCAATACCGTGCAAATTGGTAATCCTGCTATAAAAAAAAGAAAATTTCGGCTGTTTTTTTAAAAAAGAAAAAAAATTCGGCTTACTTTTTTAATAAACAACTTTAGGCTGTTTTTTTTTCTTAGAAAAAAGGGTGTTTTTTGGGCTTATTTTTGTTTAAAAATCTCGGCTGACTTTTTTAAAAAAAAAGGAAGAGATCTATTTTTTTGGGAAGTAAATAATTAAATTCTAAAATCAAGAGATTTGGTTATATCTTTTAAATTTTGAAAAGTAAATATTTGGTTCCTAAAGTAAAGGGATATAATTTTCTAATTTTGGAAATTATATTCTTTTTCTTTTTTTTTCTCTTTGACAAAAGCAGAGATTTATTTCAACATCAATTAATTATTGTTTTACGGTTTCTTTGATTTGAGTAAAGATCCCCCAGCGAAAAAAAAAAAAAAAGAAAAAATTAAACGATTCATTTCTCGTTTAAAATCAAAGAATTGAAAAATCCCGTGAACATTAATTGATTTCAATCCAAGAAACACACAATCAAACACAAATAACCACTCAAGATCCGTCATATCTCTTACAAGATGGCAACAACTGATAAAGAATCAAGTGCAGCTGGTACGGATACTCGCCCTCCTATGTTGGAGGAAAGTGACTTTGAGTCTTAGAAGATACCTATAGAGAGGTACATACGTGGTAAACCTCTTGGGAAGCTAATTTGGAAATCCATTAAAAATGAACTTAGTCCACATCCAAAGATCACAGTCACTACAGGAGAAAGTGAACAACAAACTCAAGTAATAAGAGAAAAGACTGATGAAGAGTTCACAGAGGCTGAGAACAACAAAGAGCGTGCTGACATTCAAGCTACAAACATTCTTAGTCAATGGCTCCCACAACACATCTTCAACACACTCAATCAAACCGAGACGGCAAAAGAGATTTGGGAGAATGCGGAACTACTCATGCAAGGATCTGGTCTCACAGAACAACAAAAGAAAGAGACCTTATTTGATCAATATGAAAGGTTCCGAGCTAATGGAAATGAATCAATTCACGACTACTTTGTTCTATTCCACAAGCTGATTAATGACATGAAGATCACTAAAATGGAAATCCTAGTTCATTAGAGGAATACAAAGTTTTTCAATAACTTACCTTCGTATTGGGGAAAGTATGTTACTATTGTAAAGAACAGCAAAGACATATCAACTGTGAGCTATGTTGATCTATACACTCACTTGAAGAGCTATGAACAACATGCCATGAAGACTCTTAGCAAGATGAATCAAACTTCTGGAAATGCTGATCCACTTGCTTACATGGCACAGGAAACACACTCAACATCTTCACCTTCACAATATGTTTCTCCACCACCTCAGTATGCACCTGCTCCACAACAAGCTCCTTAGTCAACCAATGATGCCATGCTGGCAACGATGAACCAGATTGTGAACTTACTTAGTGGGTTTCAGAAACAGTTTCCTCCTACCAACAACCAGCTCAGAACCTCTACCAATCCAAAGACCCAGGCTACGATTCAAGCGGGTCAGATTACAACAGAGAGTGTTTAACGAAGAGCTCTGGGAAATAAAGGAAAACATGCCCACTGGTGGATACTCAATGAAAGGTGTGACATGTTCAACTAGGATGGAAGCCGGGCGTGGTCCAAGGATATGTGGCAAGGGAAAGCAAGGAGAAGAAACGACAAAGGACTAAACATTGTTTCAAAGACAAAGGCGATTGTGCTTATGGAAGCTAAAGAGAAAGGCTCTAAATTTAGATGCAAAAGATAAAGAAGGCTAGAAGCTTTTTCTGGCAATGTGGAGTGTACAGTACCTTCGTGGATACGGTAATGACTGAGAAGCGCAATTGTCTGGTATAGGGGCCATCACGTTCAAATCCCACTACGGTCATATTTGTCCAGCGCTGACTCAAGATCCGTCCCCGCATGCGGATGGCGAGATAGGGGCAGGCGAGTGCGTGTGGCGGATTTGCAGTTCACTCTCAACGCGCGCCGAGAGCATCGTTCATGGAGTCCAAGTCATGAGTCGCAAAATGGATGAGCGATCAGCCAACAAACTGGAGTAGAGGAGCTAGGCGTACTACATAAGTCTGGGTGATGAATGTTGTCGAGTGACGTATAAGGGGGATGCTAACACAAACACACACATTGCACACACACACTACTACACAACAATACACAGCAAGATTCTTCTGTAATGATTTACTGCACATTGCATATGCTTAGACACGTACATCATCGATCAGGTCGTGACATATCTACATTCTTATGCATACCATCACATCTTCCGGATCTCGCACTACACGTCATGTCATTCACGCTAGGGTGGGAGAGAGGGGGGGGGGGTAGGTACTAATATGTGCGCGAGCGCGTATCAGTTGAGATCGGCAATGGATGTTATGTGAGTTTAGTATGGTTGATCACGATCTTTTTCTTCGACACAGACTATATTAGCTTGTTTTTAACTATCTTATATTTATTATGTACCAATTTAAAATACAATCATCGAATATCAGCGATGCACGACACATTTACTTAACTGACATATACAATGTACATCAACTTTGAGATAGTAAGAAGGGGTTAGATGAGGTGTAGTAACTTTATGGAAGTTCACAGGATGGAATCATATAAAGGGTGGAGAGTGTGGTCGCGCATGTGAGATGTAGAGAGGAGTGATGAAAGTATGAGTTGGTGAGGTTGGTGATTACACTATGTTAGTTAGTTACGATCAGTGTGTGTTGAGTAATTATATACTACGGTTTCTTAATAGCAGAACGAGATACTAATAGGGGGTGCGATTAGGGTGACAGCGCGGTGGCTGGTCGATGGGTATAGGAATAGGTTTTGAGAGAACTCTAAGACTGAGTTCTAGTTGAAGCGGAGAACAGACCCAGTCAGTCACTAGATAGCCATTGTGACAGAGTAGAGCACCACTCTGGATGTGTCATTCTAAAACGAACATGACTTTTGTTACGCATATCAGAGAGTGTGGTCATGTAGTCCTTGAAGACACTGTACTTTAGAGAACAGAAAGTGAACTGGATGAGGAAAGAGTATACCCTTTGAATGTCTTGCTCTTGAGGAAATGTTACTAGAGGAATTAGTTGTGGTGAGAAGAAACTAACAACTTGAGTGGTCACAGAACTTTTACAATCTAGAAGTACCACGCCTGTACGAGAGATATGTATTCCTAGTTGTGGAAGTCTAAGACGACTAACTTTTGTATATCTACCAGTTATGAGCTTGTCACACTATGTATGTGTGCTCTTGCTCAGCTGAGTAATTGCTAGCTTTAGATGGCATAGTTGACGCTGATACACTGTCGTACACTAGTGTGCGCCCAACACTTATAAGCTTGGTGATGTAATTGTAGATCCTATACAGAGAGCCCCCCTAGTGATATGATAGTGAAGAGACCTTAGTTCAAGCTTAAGTTAGTAGAACTAAGATGTTAGAAAGGATGAAAGACCCATTGTGCAAAGTGTTATCTAAGCCTATAATTTATGTTAAGTTAAATAGTCTATATGATACCTTTGTGCCTCAAAAGCAGTATTCTAGAGAACAGGTTTATTGGTTACCAGCTAATGAAGTTGCTAGTTATAATTGTAACCAGTCTAAACCTGTAACTAACATTGTTCGTACTCGTCCAGCCAAGAGTCAAGTTAACACTTAGTTAAAAATGTTAAAAGCATGTTTTTCAGAGTTTGATAGGGTTGTCAAAGACAAAACAACACCCTCATATATAACAAATAGAGAGTGGCATTTTGAACATACCAAAAAGTGCTCTGTAGAAGAAATAATTCCTTTTTATGAAAAAACTTAAAATGCATGTTAAAGGTATTGAAGATAATCTTTTTCAAATAATATCTGATGCATAAAAATCTTGAATGACTGTACAAAGAGTATGATCAATGTGTAATTGATAAAGAGGTTTTGGAAAATAGAAATAAAACTCACCTGATTTAAAACTATGTTTGCTAGTTGAATCTATATCTAAAGATATTTGTTCTGTTGTGCTTACTTCCGTTATTGCTGAGCCCATAAACGATGAATCTAGGTCTAATTGCATTAAGGAACACTCCAAAAATCTGGAACTTGAAGCTGAGATTTTTAAAGATGCACAACGTGCTTGTTAGAAAAAGAAAACGTGTTCTTTCATTGAAACGAAAATAAATCAGGAACTCGAGCTTAAATTTCAAAAGACAAAGGGAATGTTTTGAAATCACACAGTTTGTAATAATTCTAGCTCACTGAAACTTAATGTATTTGAAATCTCGTTAAAAGATCAGCTTCAAGGGAAAGAAGAGTTAATCGGGAAGTTAAAGGCTTAAATTGGTAACATGAAAGAAGTTAGTGCCAGACCCAACCAGAGTACTCTAGAATTTCAAGCCCTAGAAACTGAAAATACTCAGTTAAAAGAGGAACTCACTGCTGTTAGGATTAAGAATGCTGGCCTTAGGGATGAAAACGTGTCTATTAAAAAGCGTTATTAAGATTTGTATCAGTCTAAGGCCGAAAGTGTTAGCCCTAAAATATGGTGACTAATCCGGAATTACATTTATCATTTATAGTCGGGTTGGGTTAGTTTAGCTAGTTGATGTCGGGACTATAAATACCCCCTTCATACTTCCATGGAGGGGTAGAAGTTCACTTT
This sequence comes from Tanacetum coccineum, assembly GCA_026074375.1. NCBI lineage: Eukaryota > Viridiplantae > Streptophyta > Magnoliopsida > Asterales > Asteraceae > Tanacetum > Tanacetum coccineum. The sequence continues at coordinate 7,946 of BQNB010042620.1, forward strand.
TGAAAGGTGAAGTGTGTGTGTTTTCTCTCTACCACACACACAACTTCACATCTTTATCTTTTCTCTCTAATAAACATGGATCAATTTCTTTGCATTTTACCATACCTCCGGATCTTGTGTTATAAGGGTTAATCTAATTCTACAATTGGTATCAGAGCATAGGGGGATTCGTGTTGTTTAAATACTGATTATGTGGTGAAGAAGCTCAAATTTTCATGGCTTTTTTTGTGGAAAAAGCCCACGGCTCAAAAAAATTTGGGCTTAGTTAGTTGTTAATCTTGTTCTCTCCTCGATCTACAAGTTAAACAGGTTAGATTGCTACCAAAATCATGGATTACTCAAGCATCTAGTTCGATTTATAAGCTTAAAAGGGTTGGTTTATTTATGTGTTCTAAGTGGTGGGTTGGTTCATTTTTGATGATTCACGAAGATATGGTTGTTATTTCGTGTTTTATACTCTTCTAACCACTTAGTATTAAGCCCCTATTGCTTATTTAAGAAGCTAAAAAGCTTATTTGGATTGCTAGTGCTTAATTCGTTCTTGAGTTCTTCGTGGCGGTTTGAGTTTAATAATAATATAAAGGTGGCGGTTTGACAAAAATAGGGGACAAGATCCGTGTTTTAAGGAAAAGTAACACGGCGGTTTGACCAAGTCAAAGGAGGGTTGATTAAAATAATCAAAATAATAGCCGGCGGTTTGACCTTAAATGACGGCAGTTTGCCATTTTGTCTTGCGAGGTTTTGCCATAATTATGGTGGCGGTTTGGGATAGGGGGGGGGGGGGGGGGGGGGGGGGGGGGGGGGGGGAGGGGGGGGGGGGTGGTGGGGGGGGGGGGAAGGGGGTTTGATATTAGATTACCAAAAGTAAACATTACTCTGCCCAAAATTCAAAAACCATGGCGGTTTGAGTAAAATCCTAGGCGGTGAGTTGGTCAAATCACACGGCGGTTTGTGTGACAAAATATTGCGGCGGTTTGATCAAAAGAACTAGGCGGCGGTTTGTTAAAACCTACGACGGTTTGCTTAAGTTATACGGCGGTTTGCCAAACAGGAATGCCGGCGGTTTGATTAAAATTAAAACACAGCGGTTTGATATTTTAGGTGGCGGTTTGGACCAAATTCAGGCGGCAGTTTGAGTAAAATCCTAGGCGGCGAGTTGATCAAATCACACGGCGGTTTGTGTGACTAAATATTGCGGCGGTTTGATCAAAAGAACTAGGCGACGGTTTGTTAAAACCCACAGCGGTTTGCTTAAGTTAACGCGGTTGCCATACAGAATGCGGGTTTGGTTAAATTTGAAACACGGCGTTTTGATATTTTAGGTGGTGGTTTGGACCAAATTCAGGGGGCGGTTTGGCTATAATTTTGCCAGCGGGTTGACACACAATGTTATATCGCTCAAAGAAAACACTCGTTTTGAACACCTAATTTCTGAAAGAAAAAAAAATTCGACCTTACCTCGAAGGTCGATCCGCGCATTAGGTGGGCATGTGACCGACTTTGGGCATATGACCGAATTTGGGAAACTAATATATCAACCATAACAACACACCACACAAACAACAACACTTAATCCCAAAACGATCCTGAAAAGATTCACTTAAATGACAAAATGGCTAGAGATTCGGATAACGATGACATGTGATCACGGAGTTGATTTGGTATCCTTTATTTGCGATTGAAGTAGGATTCACGAAAGCCGTCTACTTATTTCATCATCGTGACTTTCTTCTATTTTTCTATGCGATTGATGACTTTCTTGAACTATACAGTTATGATTAAGACTTGGTTTATCTAGTTTCCTAGAAGTCAAGGGGTGGTTGATGAAGACCTGGATAACCTATCACTTAAGGAGTTTTACATTGTAGTAACTAAGTGTCAAACGCAGAATGTCGATGTGGATAATTTTCAAGATTTGTGTACTTCATATACTTTGATGTTGGGTGTAAGGTAGCTTAGAGATTTACTTCTGCATCGTTCTTCATCAACAGTAGTGCAAGCTTAAAGTAACAAATTTGGGGATTTTACTTCAATTTCCAGTTTGAGTATATCAGGCATACTTCACCAAGTGGTCACTACCATAGCCGAACAGGAATAGCGAGGTCGGTAAGTTAGCCAAGAGTTTAAGGTTGAGATGTAATCAGCACTTTCACGGTATTTTATATTGTGCTATTCAAACAACGATACTGCACAGTCTAAGCAAAATCTTCAAAGTACTTACGATTACATTCATTCACAAAGACCTTGATTATACCAAGTGATTCTTGATTCCTGCTTCAACTCCTATACGGTTTGTGATGTCAAGAGTGTAAGAATTCTTTTGTATATCAAGAATTTATGCTTATACAAGAACTTCTCGAGTATATAGACGTACACTACAATGATGCTTCCGAGAGTCACGCAACCATCATGGGGAAAATGGTAACATCCTGAGCAAATAGGACTTTGATGTTACCATGTTAACTTCCAGGGGAAGTAGTGTATACTACTTCGGTCGAATGGTATGTGAATTATTCTGCAAGAAGTGAGAAGAACAGTTGCTGATTTATCGCATGCACCCCCGAACGAATATTCACCAAGCCCTAATGACAAGAAGCAGTGGTCGTAGTGTGTTTGAACTTCTACAATTTTGCTGTGCACATTAATGACAAGTAGAAGATGTTCAAGCTACATCATGTTTCAGAATCTGCTCAAGAAGGATTGTAGGTTTGGGGGGAATCGATTCAGAAACATCGACAAAAAGGAGTCCTATGAAGAAAGCTTTTTAAGACATGCTGCATGGATTGGGAGAAGTTAATCCAACTCATGCATACTACAATGGTTCCTGTATAAGTAAAGACACAGACGATCCAAGCTGGAGTACAAGTTTCAAGACAAGGAGTACTCAGAAGACATCTTTAGCTCTGGAAGCGCTTTGGAAGACTTTATTTGTGTTGTATTTGTACCTCATAGGAACATTGTAAGTAATTCCGTATGTCCACATATTAGGGAAAGATTGTTAGCCCTAAAATATGGTGACTAATCCGGAATTACATTTATCATTTATAGTCGGGTTGGGTTAGTTTAGCTAGTCGATGTCGAGACTATAAATACCCCCTCCATACTTCCATGGAGGGGTGGAAGTTTACTTTTGAAAGGTGAAGTGTGTGTGTTTTTTCTCTACCACACACACATCTTCCCATTCTTTTCTTTTTTCTCTCTATTTTAATGGCTAATCATCTCTTTCATTTTACCATGCCTCCTGATCGGTTGTTCACATGGTGAATACTAATGTTATCAGAAAGTAATAGTAATGTGAATAGTAGAGCAACTGTCCTTGAGAGACCTAAAGTACTTGCTCCTGGCTTGTATGCCATGACGCCCAAGTATATCCCTCCTCAGAAAAGAAACAATAGGGAAGCCAATACTCCTTTGCCTAAGGAAAGAGAAGTTGCCTCTGAAAAACCTCATCACATGATTGCACCTGGCTCATCTAGGGATAGCTCAAATGATATGGTTCATAATTACTACCTAGAGGAAGCTAAGAAACAGACACATGAAATAGGCAGGAATTCCAAAACTAGTCTGATACTTTCTGCTAGATCATAAAGCACAGCTAATGGTAGCAAACCAAAACCTAGGATCAATAACCAAAAGTCTAGGAATTGGCATGCATCTAAGACTAGTTACGTAACGACAAAGACTGTGCCCATAGCAGAACACTCTAGGAATTCTAGAAATGTTTCTGACTCCAAACATTTTGTTTGCTCTACATGTCAGAAATGTGTCTTTAATGCAAATCATGATCATTGTGTAACAAAATTCCTAAATGAAGTCAACTCACGTACTAAGGTTCCATCCAATAAGACAACGAACAGAAACAAACCCATAGAGCAAATAAATAATCACAAAATATAAAAATGCTCAATGTAAAATTAAAACGTAAACAAGTAATTAGTAGTAAATTTTCATTCCAAAAATTAAATCACTTAAAGGTATGAATAAATAAACGCTTAATGCATTTTATGATCAAAGGAATTTTTATTCAACCTCACTTTTTTTTTATAAAATGTTACAAACATTTTTATAACTTTTACAAAACATTTTTGTATTCAAAAGAAATGTTTTATTCAAATAAATATTTTGAATTCAAATTTTCTACCTAAAAACGGCTAGAAATGTTCCAGAAAACACCTCCCTTGGAAAAGACAAAAAAGGGAGCATCTTGGCCTGGCCGGCCCCCTTAAATATAAGGGTGGTCCCCTTAATTATAAGGGGGCCAGTACCCTAATTACTGGGACCGGCCAGACAAAAAGTCTCCCCAGTTTGCCTATAAATACTGGACTGTTCTCTACTGATTTTCTCACCTTTTGCACTCATTCTTTTCTGTCAAAAATCAGTCCACACATCTCCTACAATCCTTTGATCATTAATCTTAAGCTTTTGTTTCTAAGTGATTCAAACTTAATTCCTCAAGTGCAAAAGAAGAATACTTCTTATCATCAAGTCAAGAAGTGTTATAGTTTAGTTGATGTTGTTGTGAAGTTGTGTTATATCTTGTAAATCTTTTGTGTATATTGTGAAGGTGTGTATTGTAGTTGTGTGTAATAGATAGATTATGGTGATCATTGTAAGTATAGTTAGATCGTGGTGATCTTTGTAAGTAGCGTTAGATTGGTGTGATCGTAGTAGTGTCTAGGTGTAGTGAAGTTGTGAAGCAAAGTGAAGTTGTAAAGTGTAGTGAAGTTGTGAAGCGTAGTGAAGTTGTGAAGTGAAGTGAAGTAGTGAAGTGAAGAGAAGTTGTGTAGTGAAGTGAAGTAGTGAATTGTTGTGAAGTAGTGCGGTTAGTATTTTAGTCCTCAAAATACAAAAGTTGTGTTAGATTGGTTCTAGCTAGGATTAGAACTCGACATTTGGCTTAGTGTCAAAAATCGGTGTAAGCTTAGTTATGTACGGTTTTCTCCGCCTAAAGGGAGTGAGTAGGTCGAGAGGTGCTTCATTACCGAACCACTATAAATCCTTGTGTTGTGGTTTGATCTTTCTCACTCTTATCTTTTGTCTTTCATATTTACTTGTCATTTATTTACTTACTTGTATTGTTCATATTGTGCACATATTGAGGTCACATAAAGTCGAATCTAAGTTTTTATAAACAAACATAACATTAATTTAAAAAGCGGTAGATAGACGTAGATCTCCTAGCAGCTATGGGGCTGTAAGGGATAGGGCATGGTTTGGAACCCTAATACGACTAGGAAGGGAACTATATCCTATAAGACTATCACACACGAGACTCGCCTGGGATCTCATCGAGACTAAGTCACTTCATTCCTTTCTATTGCGCCTAAAATCTCTATTTCTGCTAATATTTCACGTATTTCTATTTATGGTTCTTATGGAGCTACATTGAAACAAATCTTCTTTTTCTGCAGCATTGCTTCTGAGATCTTAGGAGCGCTGGCGACCATGTCCCAAATGAAAGTCAAAAGACTTCTAGCTCATAGTTTATTGGACATGTACGGTTATATTCGACTCCTTCTAGTTTTCCACACTTTCTTTGCGGGCGGCGTAAACTCAACAAAAAATACCAATGTCGCTTGTTAATCTAATTTAACAGGTTCGTCATTGTCATTGGTAGGGATAAAACAGAGTGCACCAAAAGACATGAAAGAGTGATAAATTCGGTTTCTTATCTTGCATAAGCTCATATGGAGTTTTGTTGTATCGAAGGTGGATTATTGAACGGTTTTTTTGGGTGTAACAGGCTGTATTGATTGCTTTGGCTCATAAAAATAGTGGAGCTTTAGAAAATATTAACATTGTACGAGCAACTTCTACAAGAGTTCTATTTCGCCTTTTGACAATGCCGTTCTGCTGAGGAGTGAAGGCAATAGATGTTTGATGCGAGATGCCAACATTTTCATAAAATTCACGAAGTGTCTGATTGACAAATTTAGTTTCATTATCTGTTCGAACATTAGTGGCATTCAATCAAACTTGAATATTTTTTATGCATTTAATGATGGCATCAAGAGCTTCATCTTTTGACCTCAAAAAGTAATCATCAACAATCACTAAGATATACCTTTTCCTGTTAATACTCGCCACACGCATTAGGCCACACAAAAATCCCATATGCAAAAGATATAGTTTCACTTGGTTATTGTCTTTCAGCAATTGGGTTGATGGAGAGGATTTCTTAATTTTTCCTTACATGTACATTGCTGAACATAAGTTGATCTTCTGAAATGTAAGTCTTGAAATGCCTAGTGCTACAAGGACCGTTATTTAGCTAGCTTGTTAAGAGTACTGAAGTTGAGATGTGATAACCGACGGTGCCATAACCAGCTCTTAGTCTTTGACACTTTGGATAAAAGATAGATCGGAGATGTTTTAAGCATGTCATCAAAAGAAATTATGTACAAATTTATGTCTCAGGATCCGGAAAGTAGATCAACACCTTCTAAATTACGAATAAAGCAAGTGTTTTTCTGAAATGCGACTTCAAGATCCACGTCACAAAATTGACCAACAGAAAACAAGTTATGTCCAAGCCCTTTGACGTAGTATACTCTTGAGATAGTAACGTTTCCTAGCTGATAGTCACCATACCCCATAATCCTTGCAATATGGTCGTTCCCGAATCTAACTGTACCCAGAAATTTACTAACAAAGTTCACGAGCTGAGAGCGGTTCCCTGTCATATGTTTCGAACATCCAGAGTCCAGATACCAAAGAATAATCTGGACAACCTATCATGATAAGAGAAGAAGACAATGGAATTTCTATAGCATTGGATCCCAAGAATGATTAGGTTCCGATGTGGTGAGCATTCTTAGATTTACACATCTCTGCCTTTTACTGATACCTACATTTTTTACACATTTTTTGGAGTTTCCTAGCTGTAGAATTTAAGCTTTTGGTGTTTGTGTTTCAACGAGTGGAAATGTTTTCTTAGGAGGCACTACGTTAGCTGAAGTGATCCTAGTTAAAGGGCACGAGTTACCAACTATAGTGAAAGTTCTGTGTTGGTTTCCACTTAAGTCCTACTTCAGTGAATACATGACCCGTAGGTTTCCAAATATTTTGTTTTTTATGTTTCTTAGCAGATTTAGCATGACTATTCATATTTTCACAAAATCAAGAAGATACATATCATGAAGACCATCAAACATAGATTTCTTACAAGTAGCACAAATAGGTTCAGAATTCGCATTTAACAGTGAATGCTTAACATCAACATCATGAATATGTTCAACAACACTATTCTTTTTATTAACTTTTCTAGGTTGGGCTTCTACTTTTTTAAACTCTTCATGTCTATTGGTGTTCACGAGATCCTATTTTCTTTTTATTGCCTGTAGGCTTTGATCCGCACGTACTAGTAGAACACTTCAATCCTATAGGAGACAACACAGGTGTGTTAGAATCTGATGTTGTAGATGACTCTACCTGTTTAATGTTGCTTGAGGATGTGAGAGGTTCAGCAAACCTAACTTTCTTGACATTGTTTTTGGGTGTGACAACAACCTTTTTCCCACTAAGTTTAATCGCATTAGGGCATGTATCTTAAACATATACCAGTAACTCTTGAATTCGTTGGGCATGCTTACAGGCAAAGTCTAACGCATTATCTAAAGGCTGTTTTGCTTTAGCTTGTTTGACTATTCCCTGAAGAATATCAGCTTGTTCCTGAGTGTACTTAAGGTAATCTATGTGAGCTTCCCTATTTTGCAATAACCTAGGAGCTAAAGGATCTAAGTCTAGCTTGAACATTCCTGGAACAATAGTGTTGACAGATGGTATTTGTGCAGCAATATCAACAATTTCTTTTCCTTTTAATTTTCGTAAATCGTTTTTCAATGATGTTATCACAAAAACCTTATCTTGAATTTGAGCTTTTAAATCCTCATTTTCAGCACATTTCAAGTTCAGTTTATCAATTAAAGAGTCACACTGTTCTTTAGTACGAACACGTGTCTTTTTGATTGAGTCAAACTGATCTTTAAAAACCTGTTTCACATGATTAATTTCTTTACAAAGACGCTCATTTTCTGAAAGCAATTTTGCCACACTATTTTCCAGTTCCACATTTTTGGTCTCTATTTCACAATAATCATAATTGACATTCTCTTCCTTGGACTTTTCTCTCATTGATTTTATAATTTCCTTCAACTTACAAATGGTAGTGTCTTTGTTTTCAAAAAAATTTGGAATTTCAAGAGCATTTTGATTATCACAAGATTCATGTTTTTGAAAAATTTCTTGATTAAGTTGTATTGACAATTCAAGAGAAATACAATGTTTTTCAAGTTGTGAGTAACTTTTCAAAAGATCATTATGCGCATTTTGTGATTTCAAAAGCTCAGCATCAAGATTGAAACACTTATCACAAGATTCATTTCTCTTTCTTTCCATATTCACAGATTCACCATTCAAAGACATAGAATTCATCACAGTCAGAAGAACATCTTGAGACATGTTTTGTTGTAAGAGTCGATCATTTTCCAAAAGTAATTCTTTCTTAGCAATTTCCAAACATTGTTTGTCCACTAAAGACTGTTGAACAGCAGCTTCCATTTGGTCAAAAACTGTTTGTACTTCCATTATTTCATTTAGAAGATCTTTATCAAACACATTGAAGATGTCTTTTAAAGATTTTAGAAATGGAATAATTTCATTGTTAAAAACAACTTTAGTATGTTCAAACCCCCATTCACCTTCTGTACGAGCATCAGGTGTAGTCCTTATCTTCACCACGTTGTCAAACTTGGCAAGGTGGAATTTAAGCTTTTTAAGGCTTTCATTCACCAAGCTTACCTTAGGAAGTTCCTTAGGAGCTTCCATTTTGACAGGTGATGCATCAGAAGATTTACTGGAAGGGTTTGACATATGATACCAGAAAGTTTGTTCAGCCGACAATTCTTGTTGTGGAACAAAGCGTTTCCCAAAATCTTCATATAATCTATTTAATTTTACATAATCAATAGGTTTATGAGAAATGTTTTGTTTAATAGCCTCTGGATCCTCAGACATTTTTGATCAAATTTCTTCTTTCAAAATCAATGTCTCTTCATCATCAAATCATAAGCTATCAAAGCAACATGTTTATCGAAATGAAAATACCTTTACATACACAGGTTGGTTTTATCCGTAAGCTTTTCTTGAGATTGAAACGGATTTTGATAACTAAGAGCTTGGTTTGTGAGAATTATCATAAAAAAAAACTTGCGGTTTTGTAACATGTGCATATTTGAGCAGATTGTCCCCACTTTAAAATAATTAGTATCAAGTTCCTTTTATCTTTTTTTCCATATGAATTTATTTCCATATAATTATTTTAGTTTTTTTGGATTCATTTTTTGAAACAAGTAAATGTTTACATAAACATCTCATTTCTCTTGATTTTGTTAGAAAGATTTTGCTGCTCAAGTAAGTTAACTTGTCTTTTAGTCCTAGATTCTCTTTTATATCATATCATCCATTTGAGAATCAATCATTTTTTCATGACTGCTTAAATCAATAATTGAGTACGTTTGTGTTCAAAAGTTTTGAACTGTTCTTTATTTATATCTCTCAAGCTCAGTGGTTACTGATTCATTATTTTGTTCCTTATTCTCCTTTTCCTAATTATTTACATGATTAATCATTTGTTTCGACATTTGTTCAATCACAGATAAGGTAATTGAATCTTGTCTTTTTTTTGTTGTGCCTGTAAATTAGTATCTTAAACATTTGCCTGTTGTGTTTCTTGCAAATATTAAGAGTACATAATGATATTGCTATCACTTGTTATCTCATTATCTGTAACATCCACAACTGGTGTTCGTTCAAAATCCTGCATTGCATGCACACTTTGATTTTCCATATCATTAAGATAGGTTTTAGAATGAGGTACCTCTAAGATAACGTCAAAACCATAGTTGGAAATATTGGCATTAAGAACCGCTTTTGCATTTGAGATATCATCACAGTCAGAATCATAAGTATCAAGATCCTCAGTCTAAAAAGCAGCATTGTTTGGAAAGATTGATTGTCTTGAACAGCCTTGGACCATCTGAACCCTGGATCTGCCAAGAATTTGCGGTTGATCTTTCATCCAAATTTTGTTAGCTCTTTTTTTGTGCTTCAGTATCATTGATTTATCCTTATACCATGTTGCATTCCTTGGTCGTTAGGCTGAGTGCATTGCCTAGCCATATGTCCTTCACCTTGACAATTGTAACTCTTTCCTGTCCACTTGTAGTATTTCCCCGTAAAACTAGTAGCATTGCTCTTATAAGTAGTACCAGAATAATTTTACCCTTGTCTCCCCTAAACTTGTTGCACGGTAACCCTGTCATCTTGAATAGTGGCTTGGTTTCTTAGATTAGAGGAAGTTCTAAGCTGATTATTGGTAGAAGGAAACCTTAAAGAAGCTATAGCCGTTAGAAAAGCCATTGCTTTATTAAGAGAAGCAATCGGATCATCTCTAAGAGAGAATATAGGAACAGCAAAACCCGAGTCTCTAAATGGTGATTCAGTCATAGGTTGTGTAAGAGCTTGAGGTGATTGATAAGCAACTTGTGGAATTACTTGTGGAACAGTTGAGGTTTGATGAATCATTTGAGACTGAAATGTATGTGATGGTAGAATGGATGAATGATTGAATTGAGTTTGTGATGGATAATGAGATGAGTAATGTTGATTGGGTTGAATTGATCCATGTTGTGATGGTGAAAACTGTTGTTGAAGTTGAGGATTGTTGTAATAAGACTGATAAGTGTTGAAGTGAGGTGGTGTCATATGCTGATTTGCAACGAATGTAAGTGGATCTTGATTGTGTTCACACATAATACGGACTTCATTTGCATCGAGTTCGTGTTGTTCAAGATATGCATGAAGTTGATTAAAGTTGGAGGTATGCAAATCTTTAACTAGTTTGACATCCGTTACAAACTTACTCCATTCGGGTGGAAGACTGTTTAAGAACTTGGTATTAACTTGAAATTGCTCCATTTTCATCTTGTAGATGTTTATATCATTGATCAACTGAGTAAATTGCAAGTAATACGTATGAAGTGATTCCCCCTTGATGTGAGTAAACTTATCAAATGCATCATATAGCTTACATTCTCTTTCCTACTTTGTTAAAGAGGTACCTTGCATCAGTAACTGAACTCTCTCCCATAAATCTTTAGCAACTCTGTGATGATTCACAAGTGAATAGATATCAGCAGTAAGACCTTGAAGAATGATATTGGTAGCTTTCATATCACAATCAGCTTGAATTTTCTCAGCAGCAGATAATTCAGCATATTTCTTTGTTCTAATCACACCGTTCTCTTCAACTGTAGGCCAAATGAGAGGACCATTTTCAACTGATTCAAGTATCATTCTTTCGTGCTCTCTATTTTGCATGTATAATTCCATTCGACTTTTACAAGAATCATACAGGTCCTTGTCCAATATAGGTGGACGATTATCAGCACCGGAAAGTATCATGTACTCAACAAGAGTATTCTTTTGTCCAAGTAAAATCATTGGATCCATTTCAATGTGATTAGATTAAAATGATCGGACAGTGACTGGATGTTGTTATGTTAAAGTGAGTTTTGATTAATGAGGTTTGAGTCTTTCAGAATACACGGGATTTTACAATTCTTGATAAAACTTAGAAATCGAATATTTATGGGATTTTACAAATCAAAGAACAATCGTATAATTTACTTAACAAATGTGTATAGTTTTCCTTAGTCAAGCGTATAAATCTCCCAAGCAAAACGTATAAATCATCAAAAGAAAGATGTATAAATCGCTTGAATAATTATACGTATAGATCGCCTGAAGAAATGTATAAATCGCCTGAACAATCTTAACACGTATAAATCGCCTGACAAACTTGTATAAATTGCCTGACTAATAAAACATATATAAATCGCTTGACAATCTGTATAAATCTCCTTCACACAAGATTGTATAAACCGCTTGAAGGAAATGACGTATAGATCGCCTGAAGGAATCAAAGTATAGATCACCTGAAGGAATCGTATAAATCGCCTATAGTAAATGATGTATAGATCGTCTGAGCAATTGAACTCGTATAGATCGCCTATAGACACGTATAGATCGCCCAATACACTACGAAACTCAAAAATCAAAAATCTTAAAAAGACTTACTTTTTGAC
>BQNB010042621.1:0-46006 GCA_026074375.1 Tanacetum coccineum
AATTTTTGTCATTGATTTTTGCAGAATGGAAGGTACCACCAATTAGGCATCTTCTGAGAAAATCAACAAAGTGATCAACCATTGAAGTTAATGGATTTGCAAAGCTTGATAGTTACTTGAATTATTTTGTTATACTGAAGACTAAAATGCTACAGAATGTATTTTGATGTATTGTTTGTATTTGAATATATGCTAATTGACTTGTTGTTATATGCAATATAAAAGTAATTATTGATCATAAACATTCTTTACTTACATAATTAATTTCCTCTTACGTGTTCACGAAATCCACATTTCTTATTTACTTTATTATCAATCAAAAACATCATTAGCCTAATAAATAACATCAAATTCGGACACCAACATGCATTCACGTTTATTATTTTAATTTTTACAAGTTCAATTGTTTGTACCACGAAATACAATACATAAACTAACCCATTTCCCGTCATTAGTAAACAGTTTATCTGGATTTCAACAAAACAAAAAATACTCTCAAACCGTCTAAAAGTTTCTAAAAAAACAATCACGTTGTGTTAAAAATCCAACATGTACACGCTTAAACTAAAAAAAACCAAAACGAACCCGCCCGTCGGGCGAATTACTTCCCGTCCCATTAATAAACAGTTCATCTGGATTTCAACAGAACAACAAATACTCTCAAACCGTCTAAAAGTTTTCAAAAAGACCACCACGTTGTGTTAAAAATCTAACAGTTACACGCTTAAACTAAAAAAATAACCCCAAAACAAACCTGCCCGTCGGGCGGGTTACGTAACTAGAAATACGCAATCATTGTTCTTCAATTCTAAAGTAGAATGCATATTTGTTTGCATGAATATAAAAAAATGAAATCTATACCAATGTTTTAAAAAACGGTTTTTATTTTGAACCAGACAAGCCACCGAGACACGGTTAAACCAGTTTAACCGACAGTACAACCAGTTTAACTCGGTTCAACCGAATTCTCGGCCAAAACCGGCTTGCGGTCACTCAACCGGCACACGGTACTCAGATCGATTTTTTAAAAAACAACAAACAACAGATCAGAATCAATAGGTTCAGAAAAGATCAAGTGTCGGTTAACTCCATAAACTTACATCCTAAGACGGCACGGTTAACTTAATAAAAATTACAAAACAAATATATATACTATTAAACCGACAAAGAATTTAACACAATTAAAACGCATCGTATTGCATATCTGATAGATACACACTCAAAAAAAATATAAAAAACAAAAACAAACCCGCCCGTCGGGCGGGTTACGTAACTAGTATATATATATATACTAAAAGCGGACGGAAACGACCCTAAAAATTAGCCCATTACCGGCCAACATAAAAAAAAATCTTTCGGCCCCAATAATGAGAATTTTTTTTTACAAAACGGACCATCAACTTTTAACTATTTACGACTTTTTTATATAATAACTTTATTTATCAAATATATAACACATTTCTACCGATTCATTCAGATCAAAAAATACCCGCGAAAAGATCTTCGAATTGCGAACAAAACAAGCCCAATATTGCAATATTTCTGACATACGCACGATTCTATAAAAAATATTGAAGTTTATTATAAATAGGAAAAAAAATTTACAAAACGTACCCTCAACTTTTAACTATTTACGATTTTTTTATATAATAAATTTTATTTATCAAATATATAACACATATCTACCGATTCATTCAGATAAAAAATACCTGCGAAAAAATCTTTGATTTGCGAACAAAACGAGCCCAATATTATAATGCTTCTGACATACATACGATTTTATAGAAAATGTTGAAGTTTAATATTCCGTGATTGTTAAAAAAATATGGTCAGTGAAATAAAAAACCTGTGTTGCATACAAGTCAGCTCTGCCGCAACGAGTGGACAGATTTTCACTCAATATTCATTCAAAACAAATTCGCGAAAAATTATGCCTCGCGTCACATGGCTAAAATAGTGATGACATGGAATAAACAATAATAAACAATGATGACATGGAATAGGATGCTGATTAGTAGGATTAGTGATGTGGCATACATCCTCTTATATATAATGTAGATATATATATATATATATATATATATATATATATATATATATATATATATATAGGGGACCATTCAATACAAAACCACTTTTTTGTACAGAACCACTTTGAACCAATAGAAATTTAGTATATTATTAAATGTTTTTCTTAATTCAAAAGGGTATAATAGTCAAAACACATTTTGATTTTTCTTTTTCAATTTTTTAATTTAAAAAATGTTTTTTTATTTCCTTAATTTTTGGAATTGATTTTTTTAAAAATTATACTTTTTTAATAATACATGTTTTTCAAAAATTAAGGTGCATATGCGTTTTTTTTTAAATATTGTAATTTTACATATGTTTTTGCGTAGAATTGTTTAGGTATCAAACTTATTTTTTTTAAATGGTAATTGCACTTATGTTTATGGTTTATATTTTTTAATATTTGAAATTTATAACCAAAAACATAAACATATACATGTAAACTCTAAATTTATAACAAAGCAAAAACCTAAATAAAATACACAAATTTTGATATCAAATGAAATACAATTAAATTACAATATGGATGTGCAAGAGATTAAAAAACATGTGTGCACGTTTCAAGAACATATATGCACGGCTTCAAGAACATATATGCACGGCTTTGAGAAAATTTGTGCACCATCTAAAAAGCATAAGTGCATCCATTAATTATCTTGAACATATATGCACGTTGCGTTTTTTCTTCAAATTCATTAGAACATATGAGTACTCTTAAGAACATATGTGTACGTTGCGCTTTTTCGTTAAATTCATTAGAACGTATGAGCACTCTTAAGAACATATGTGCACGCTGCGCTTTCTCGTCCAATTCATTAGAACATATGTATCCGTCTACCAAAAACATATATGCACGCCATCTCATCTTGCTTTAACTGCACATTAAAAAGAACATACACTATTAATGTCACTCACAAAAATCATTTACTACTAACGTACTTGACCTTCTTACTGAAGTTAATCCAACTTACAAAACAATGTAACTGCTAAATGGTAGATGATATAAAAGTACTAAAGTCGATCTATAGACAATCTAGGTGCTCTGATTAAATGCATAAAGGTTGGACTAAAAAGATGCTTTAATTTTTTTAGGCAACAATATTATAAACCACAAAAAAATACAAAGAGAAAGCATCCCACTCTAATTAATCAAGCAAATTAAAAGGAAAGGGAGACCCAAGAGAACGAATAAAAAATTACATGACCCAAAATAAATCCTAAAACAACTAAAAACTGACCCACGAAGAATTCATGAACCAAAAACAATACATAGCATATTGCATCATAAAAATACGATTTAAATATGTATTCACAAATTTTCTAACCTAATATTGACAAAAGTGTCCACAAAGCACAAAAGTACAGAATTCAAATATAGGATATGGACAAATACGCGTGACAAATTTAATTATGAAATATGAAAGTATAGACCCACAAGAACCAATGAATCCCATGAACCTGCACTATATGACATAAACTGTGATGACTCATGAATCTTGCATAAAAATCACTTGCCACTTAACACTTGAATTTCTTTCTTTAATTAATCAATTTGCCACACATATAACTCAAGAACCAAACAGCCACTTTGTCACTTTGTCACTTGCATTACTGAATTAAAGAACCAGCTCACAGATGATGCTTTAATAATTGAACTTGGAAAATGATATTATTTTAAGAGTGTGTATTAAGCACATGTGTACCTGGAGCAATATATCCATATGATCCAACAATGGTAGATATGCTCTCGGAAGCGCCGGTAGCAATAGTAGACATGCTTTTGGAAGCCACTGTCCTCTTCCAACCGTCGCCACCGCCATCCTCTTCCTCCAACCGCAACCACCTTGGTTCTCCTCTATTACACAACCATCAACACAAACAATGGCGAAGCCTTTATAGGCCGTCGATAAAATACATATGGGCAACGAGGGAGGAAATATGATGGGGTGGAAATCAGTTCGGGACAGCATCTCGTGGTTTATGTTATGGTGGATCCCTTGTTGGATGATCAGATTCACTATACGTTGTGGTGGTGGCAGGGTGGGTGCGGCTAGGGTTTGTGGTGGGGGAAGAAACTGATAAGCAAAATAAAATGCTCAGATCCATATGGGACGGTTTTTTAGAGATAAAAGGTGAATTAAATTGAATTAACTGTAATATTGGAACGTGATTTAGAAAAAATGTCCTATTTTAATGTAGATTAATTTTTGATAGAAAATTCCATAATTACCCTTTTAACTTTTCAATGATTGTCTTTATCTTTTTATGAATTACACTAATGACACAATTGATTTTACCCGTCAATTAAATGATTTAATGGTTATAATTGAGTTCTGTAAGTTCTGTACAAAAAACTGATTCTGCATTGTAAATGGCAATATATATATATATATATATATATATATATGATAAATATAATAAAAGAATATAATATAATATATATATAATATAAAATAATAATAGATGTACTAATTAACATAACCCGCCGACTGGCCGTGTTCGGTTCAAAATTATAAATAATACTAAACAATGCAATATAACAATACCTATATAGCTTTTACTACAAAATTCCCAATAGTGGAAGCTATAACTCAATAGGCCAGCCTTACGAGGTTGTTTTAATTTATAATAAAAGCATAATCATTATATGAAAAAAAGAATACAACATGTGAACCGTATATAATAGTCCTTATATCCATGAATTGACACTTAGATACTTTGACTAAGCCATTACAGAAATATCCGATCTCTTGCAAATTATAACATTGCTTAAAATGTTGATCTCATATTATAGCTATCTAATTAAAACGCTAGATGTGAAGTAACAAATCAAAAAAATAATAAATATCGAAGTACATGACATAAAAATCAAATATAAAGTTGAAACCATTCCTCCTCACACATATATAATAATTTAAAATCTATTAAATAATTTGTAATAATATATTAATATATTTATATATAAAAATAATATAGAATTAAAAATATAATAGATAATAAAAATTATAATTACTATTAAATAAAATTAATTAAATAATAAATATATATATTAAATATTAAGAAATAATATATTAAAATTATATATATATTGATAATTAATTTATTATAGATATTTAGTATTATAATATTAAAATGTAAATTTATTTAATATATAATAAAATAAGTTATTAATTTATAAAATTAATATAGTATAAAATAAAAAAATATAAATATATAAAATATAATATTTATTATAAATTATATATTATATTATATAAATATATATAATAATAAATATACTAAATAATAAAATAAAAATAAGAAATATATAAAATATAGTATTAAAAAATAATATATAATTAAAATAATAATTTAAAATATATATTAATTTATATTATAATATATATAATATGATGAATTAACATATAAATATTTATTAAATAATATATAAAATATATATTAATTATAAAAAAATTAAATAAATTATAATAATATAATATAATATTTAATAATAAATATAATTATAGAATAATAAATATTATAAAAATTAAATTTTAATATAGTAATATTAGTATTAAAATAAATATTAATTAAATATAATAAAAATATTAATAATATTAAATAATATAGATAATTATTAGTATAATATTATATTAATATATATATATATTATAATAATATAACTTTAAATAAGATAATTTATAATATATTTAATTATTAATAATATATAATTATAATAAAAAAAATATAAGTTATTCTTATTTATATATACTATAATATAAGATAAAAATAATTAATATATATATATTTTATAATATACTAATAAAATTAAAGTATACAATATAAATATAAAAAGTAGTTTATAATATATTAATATTAATTTGAATAAATTAATATAAATATATACTATAATATAATAAGTAAATAAATATTTATTATAATATATTAAATATAATTAAAAAAAAAAAAAAAAAAAAACAAAATATGTTAATTTAATTAAAATATAAAATTGAATAATTATAAATAATATATTTATAATATAAAATAGAAAAAAATAAAAATAAATATAAAAATTAAAATAAATGATAAAATTATAAATAATATTTAATATAAAATTATAATTTATAGTAAAGTTTATAATTATAATAAATAATAAAATAAATATAATATATAAAATATATTAAAATATTATTTAATATATATATAAGTATATTAATAATTATAAATAATTAATAATTATTAATTAATATATAAGTAAATTAATAAATAAATAATATATATATAAAATTGTTTATAATATTATATTTAAATAATATAAATAAATATTATATTTTTAAATATTATATTTAATATATTTATAATATATGTTATATAAATTAATATTATAAAATAATTAAAATATATATATTAATATATAATATATAAAATAAATAATTATTAAAAAATAATAATTATTAAATATATATAATAATTATATATAAATATATAATAAATAGAAAATAATAATACATATTTATTTTTTAATAATATTAATATATATAATTAATAATAAGATTATTATAAATTAAATAATAATATATATATTAATTAATAAATAATTAATTTAGTATATATTATAAATAAAATAAAATATATTCTAAATATTTATAAAAATAATTTAAAGATTATTCAAAAATTATAATTAATATTTATAAATAATTATTTAAATAAATAAAAAAAATATAAAAAATACTATAAAAATATTTAATTAAAATAATTATAAGTTATATATAGATGTATAAACAATATAATATATAATATATATAATTAAATACATATATATTTTAAAATATAATAAAAATTTATATTATACTAATATATAAATATATTAGTATTATAATTATAATAATATAATAATATAATAAATTAATATTAAATTATATATTAAATTAGAATAATATAATTAAATATATAAATATAATAAAATAATTTAATATGTATAATAATATAATAATAATAAATAATATTAAATAATAAATAAAATATTATAATAAAATAATATTATAATAATATTTAAAAAAAAAAAATAGTTATATATATAATTATATATAAAGATATAAAAAATTATATATAAAATTTTATTATATAATTATAATAAGTATAAAATATATATTAAAAATTATAATATATTTGATTATAATATTTATATTATAAATATATATTATTAGATATATATAAAATTATTAAATATAATATAGTTATTAATTTAATAATAATATAATTAATATTAATATATATAAGTATTTTTATTAAATAAATAATAATTAATATATATATAATATTTTTAAATAAAATTATAAAAATTAAATAGTAATATAATAATATATTTAATAATTTATATATTTAATTAAATATATATAAAAAAATAAATAATATAAATTATTTAATAATATATAATATAATTAAAAATATATATGAATATTAAAATTTATTATTAATTACTATAATAATAATAATAATTAATATAAATAATATAATAAACATTATATTATTATAATATATTATTAATAAAAATATATTAAATAAATAATAAAAGTATAGATTAATATTATTAAATAATATATATATAAATATTAATTTAAGAAAATTATAAATATAATACATAAATTATAAATAATAAAAAAATATTATATATTATTATAGTAATATTATATATGTATTTAATATAATTTATATATGAAATTATAAATATAATATATATATATTTTTTTAAATAATACTTATAATAATTATAATATTCTATAATTATAAATTAATAAATATAAATATTTATTAAAAATAAGTAAGTATAATATACTATATCAATAAAAAATAAATAAATTTAAAATTAAATATGATAAATAATTATATATATAATAATATAATATTATATAAAAAAAAAAAAAAAAAAATAGTATAAAAAAAAAAATATATTTATAAGAATATATATTATATTAATTAAATTAAATATATAATATCATGATTTTATTAATAATTCTATAAAATATAATAAGAAATAAAATATATAATTAAATATATAAAAAAACAAAAAAAAAAAAAAAAAATATATTAATTAATAAATATATTATATATTCATATATAACTTATATCTATAATAATAATATAAAATATTTTATTATAATATATAAATAATAAAATTTATATAATATTATATTATAATTTAATAATAAATATTTTAATATTTTTTATAAAATTATATAAATTGATAAAAATATATAATTGTAATATTAAAATATATAAATATAAAAAATAAAGAAAATTAATAATAATATATATAAATAATATTATATAAAAATTAATATATTTATAAAAATATAATCTATATAAAAAATAATAATAAAATAATATATTAATATAATTATTATTAATAAAAATAATTAATATATATATTTAATAAAATATTAATTAAAATATAAATATAAAATAAATTAATATAATAATATTTAATATTTATAAAAAATTAAATATTATTAATATTTATTTAAAATAAAAATTAAATAATATTATTAAAAAATATTAAAATATATAAATATTAATATTAAATTATAATAAATATATATAAAAATAAATTATAGATTAATAATAAAATTATAATATTATATATATAAAATAAAAAATAATCTACTTAATATATAATTTAATATATAATAGAAAAAATTTATTTATAAATAAATATAATATATATATTAGTAATTATAAAATTTATATAAATAAATTATAATATATAATAATATAAAAACACAATATAAATATATTATAAGTATTATAATATTATAATTATAGTATTTTATAAATTTATAGTTATATATAATAATTAATAATACTATAATAATATCATATATATTAAAATAATAGTTAATTTAATATATAAAAATATTTATTTATAATATTATATATAAAATTTTTATTTATCGAATTATATTATATAAAATAAATAAATATAAGAAAATTAATTTAAATAAAATATATAAGTATAATATAAAATATATATATATATATATATAATATTATAAGTATATAGTTCTTGAGTAAATATTATATTATTATAAATATAATATATTTATAAATTTAAATAATATAAATACAATAATAAATTACATATTAGTAAATTATAAGTAATATAATATTAATAATAATAATAATTATTAAATATAATGATATATAATATATAATAATTATTTTAATATATTACAACATATTCATCAACCCACACACTACTCCACGCCCACCACCAATCTACTACCAACCCCAACACGATTACACATCAACCAGCACACACACGAAAAGATCACAGCTAACACACCACAGTGAAACCCACACCAACCACAACCACGACCACACAAACCTACGTACACAACACACCCACACACCCTCAAACAACCCACACACCCACAACCCCAACACACCCAACGCCAAACCCACCAGAAAATCACCAAAACCTTAATATCACTCACCCAAAAAACCCAACTAACACAACATCGAGACCGCAGCGTACCAAATCAACACACTAAACAACACCCCCCACTAACACACAACCACACATCCCCGACCCATCCTACACAACAACACACCATCACCCCTCAGAACCATCCCACACATGCACATATAGCATCCAAACACCCCCGACACCAAAACCCCCACACCAACACTCTCAACAAACACACACCATCTTACCACCCCCGCAGCCACGCCAAAACCAAACTCACACGCACCGCAAAGACACACGAACACACGCTAACCGAACCAAGCACACCCCACATCCGACACAACTCGACAACTCCTGAACCCCACAAACAAATCCTCACAAACACAACCAAACACATACCCAACCACAACCAAACAAACATCACACACGACCCAACAAACACAACAAAGCATAACACACACACAAACCATACAACACCCACCCCTACACCCAGCAACACAACCACAACCACATCGCAAATCACCCATCCCACCACACCTAGAAAACACACACACCACGTCACACAACAGCAACAACACACACAAAGCAACCACAACCATACCGACAACCACCCAACATAACACACCCAACAACCAAATCACACCTCACAACACCAACAAACACACCATCGCAACAACAAAACCAACCAAACACACACAACCACACAACAACCACACACCACCATACCACACACCCCCGACACCACACCACTAACACCCCACAGACCTCATCCACCACCACTAAACCCGACCTCCACCACGCCACCACACTCCACCCGACACAACCCACACACACACCACCAGACCAACCGCAACTCACATCACAAGCCCCACCCACAACCATCACCACCCCCAAAGAGCACACCAACACAGCAAAACTAACAACAACTACCGTCACACACATCACACCGCCCCACACCACACCCAACCCACCTAACAAAACCCCCACGACGACCCCACACACCACCCAACCGGAACCGCATTTACACCAACCCTCCACACCCAACACAAACCCCACAATCTCCCAAGCCAACACACCACAACCACCCCAACAACACAAACACACAACCCACCACACACTCACATAACCATACAAACATAACACCCCACCACACACCACTCACAGCACCCTCTAACCACACAACACCACCACTCCCCCCCACCCCCACACCTAACTACACAGAACAACCACCCACCACAATTTACGAACCCCCCACAACAAGACCATAACCCCAACCAACACCAACAAACAACACAACACACCATCACCACCTACAGCGAAGCACCGCGCAAACCACAACAACACCTAACAACCGAACCGACCACACACGCACACCAATCACCCACAACAACCCCCCCACCATCCAATCAACACACCACACACCACCCCCACCCCCACACCACAGCGACCAACAATCCCAGAACCCACCAACACCACCACCCCCCACACCACCCAACTTAGACACCCCCAAAAAAACACACGACCGCACCAACTCCCTATACACCATCAAGACACACCAACCACCCACAAGCACCCCCCCCTACCAGCAACCCTACCACCAAACTCCACAACACACCACCCCACTACTCGAACACAGACCAACCGACCCTCACACCACACCACCCACAAACATACCCAACAACCCCCCAAACCCCAACCCACCCGAATAAACTCACACACCAACACACACCAAAGCACCACCCCCCACAACTTCACACAGAACCATACACAACAAACCACTCACCAACACAACACCATCACACTAACACCAGCACACGCACCCACCACATACCACACACCACAAATCCCCAACACACACACAACCCCCCCACAACCACACCAGCACCCCCACCCATACAACACACACACAACAACACAACCCCTACTCACCATCCCCCTCGAAAAATCACACACACACCCCCCGCCAACAGCGACACAAACCCACACTCACAACCACACACATACAATCTCCCACCACCATCACCAACCACGACAACCCCAACCCGACACCACCCACCCACCCCACACACACACCACACAAACACAACAGAACAAGCACCCACACAAGAGTAAACTCCCACAACACCACACACACCTCCCCCTTCACGAAACAAACCGCCACGAACAACCCCAGCTAAACACCCCCCCACCCACCCCCCACCCTGCCACACAAAAAAACCAGACAACCAACCCATACACACAACCACAGCACCCCAACCCACCCACTACTCACACACAAACACGACCACGACAACAAACAACCACCACACACAGTCAACACGCACCACACTATCTCCACACAACACACAGCCCACCACACCCACACCCACCCGGACACCACGAACACATCAACAACCCGACCACCTACAGCCCGTCATCACTGGTCAACCCCAACCAAACACCCAACCCACAACAACCGGCACACCCTACCCTACCCACTTCACACACAACCACAACACTCCCAACAACCCTACACACACACACCCACTCCCCTCCACATGATCAACACACACTACCGAACAAACCCGACACCCCACCCACAACAACAACCGCCGTACAACGCAAACAACCTACCACCCCCAGACTAACACACACCACCCCCAACACACCCACCAGACGACACACCACACCAACCCAAAAAGCCCACCACCCACAAACAACACCCCAAAACCTCACAGCGACCCGCCTAAACCACATCCACCAACACGCCACACAATCACCACCCAACCCAAACAACCACAACAACCAGCCCAACCACCAACACACACCACTACACAACAACTCACCCAAACCACCACCCAACACACAGAAAACCACCAGAGCAATCCGCACACAACCATCCATGCCTCACATCCACAACAACGAAACCACACCCACCACAACAACAGCGCCCTCACCCGCAATCCACAACAAACTCTCCAAACAGTAACCCCCCAACGCACCCAACACCACACACGAATAACCACCAACACAACACACCGTACCAACACCCAAACAACAACCAAACAACAAACACCCCACCAACTCACACCCAAACCCACTCCCCAACCACACAACCAAACCCCACCACACACACAACACCAGTCCGCACACCCCACCCCCCAAACACACACCAAGCAAACCAAAACCAACACACCAACACACACCAAAACCCACAACACAACTACCACACCCCAACGCCCCCACTCCAACACCCACACATTCCCCAAACCACCCAACCACTCACACAACCCCCCCAACAAAACACCCACATCACCCTATCACATCCCACACTACATCCATCGAAACCACACATACCACCACGCTCCCACACACACCCAACACCCACCAACACCCACGACCAACCCACACCCCCCAACACACTTGACACACCGACTACCCACACACCCAACCACAACCCACACCCAAACCACACTCCGACACAACCTACGACACCTACACTCACCAACACCCACCCCCACCACCCCACCCCCCCCCACAAAACCACCCGACACACACACCACACACAACCAACACCCTAAACACACACCGACAAAAGACACACCCCCACACACCACCAACTACAACCGCCCAAACAGCACCAACCCGCACACACCAGGCATCTACACCCAAACCCACAAAACAACGACACCCACATCCCCGAGAACGCGCAAAAACCAATACGCAGAAACATCACCCAACAACCACGAGAACATCACACACAAACACCCCCAACAAACCCACAACAAAACCCAAACACGAACACACACCCCACACCACGCTATACGAACTCGCACAACACACCCCACCCCCCCCCACCACCAACACAACACAACACCCCACAAAACACACCACACCACCCTCACACACACTATGCCTCACCACCCCCCACACCACCCCACACACAGACCAAAACACCCCCACCACCACACCACCAATCCAGTAACACACACTCCCCCGAACCACAACCACCACCAGCTAACCATCAGCACACCTCAAACACCAACACCACCACACCCGATACAACCCACTAACCATCCCTAACACCGACCCCAACACCCAGCCACACCACAACAAACAACCACCAACACGCACATCCTAACCAACCACTTCCACTACCATCGCAACACACCCACACGAACCACACAACACCACACACACCACACACTATATCAACCCACACACACAACGTAACATACACATATGGAACCTATCCAATCTACCAAAACAACAGCACCTCACATAACAGACACCCCAACAACCGACACAAACACCACACAACACACACGACACACAACACCGCACACCCCACCACCCCCAACCCCCCCCACCCCACACACCGCCCACACAAAACACCAACGCCTACACCCACCAACACACCCAACCACCTCAAACCCCGCCCCACGAGCTACACACAAAACACGACCAACCAACACAAAACAACTACAAAACCAAACCCACAACCCCTACATAACACAACAAACCCACCACGTACACAACCCCAATCACAAAACCACAAGAAATCGACGCTCCAGACACACCCCCACAACCACACCTACCAGACAAGACAGACCCTGACACCATCGACAACCACCAAACCACACACACGACAAACACCACTACCCGTCAACCACGCCCACACCTAACAACCACGCCACAACACAAACGATCATCACCGCACCTAACCAACAACACCAACCAACCCCAGCCCCCAACACACAACTATGCAACCACACGACTAACCAACCAAACATACCGCACCACACACACACTCAACACACACACCACCACAACCATCCCACACACTCCCACCAACCACAAACACACCGCACCACCACATCAACAGCACACACTAAACCGCACACACAATCACCACACCAGACCACCATACCTAAGATCCACCTAGCCCAACCTCAACCGACCCACAACACACCGACCACACCACAAACCACAACACAAACACACAACACGGACACACCAACACTCCCAAACCACAGCACACCACCACGACCACACACACCCCACCCCCCCCACACCACCAACAACCCACACACACCGCCCACACCACACCACACTAAAACGAGCGACAACTTACCAAATCTATCCCCACACCCCGCCCTACACACACTAACTAAACCACCCCCCCGCACACAACACCCTACCAACCACCACCACTCCAAACACACACCAGACACCCCCCAACAAAACGAGCACTCACATCCACACCACATCACTCAATACTGCAAACACTCACATCACCCCTGCCACAACACGCCCAGCCACCAAGCCTTACAGAAACCCCCCCCACAATCAACACCTCCAAGCCCCAGCAGCCCTACAACCCCCACACACCACTCACCCAACCAAACCCAAAACACAACCACCCAACCCTATTCAACACCACAAATCACATCACCTAACACACCCTCACCACCACGAGAACCCAAATCACGACCATACAAACCAACACACCACCCGAATCAACCCAAGCCCGAAGCCACAACGAACAACACACACACCACCTTCACTAGTACCACACATCCAACATACAACAAAAGCACAACACGACAACACCCCAAATCACCACATCCCAAAAAACACACTACACACCCCAACCCACACTCCAAACCACCAATCTACGTCCCACAAAGATACCCACCCCCCCCCACCAACTCTACCACAAAAACTCCTGCTTACAACCGCCACACCACAACACCATCACCAGACAAACCGACCACCCAACACATACCACACCCCCCACACAACCAACACACAACACCCTACCATACACTAATCAACACGACGAATTAACACTCACACCAAACCCCACGCCAACACAAGCCACCGAACAACAACACCGAAGCACGATACCACACAAACAAACCAAACAATAGGGCGTAACCAACTACAACCTTCCCACACAAACCCACCACCAACCCCCACAACCAAACACCAACTTTAAACACCAAACAACCACAACACTCACACACTCAACACCACCCACCACACACACAACCAACCCCTACGAAACCAGAAACACCCTCGCCCCGCCCCACCAACACACCACAACAACCTCACACCCACACCACCCCACACACCCCCACAACACGACTCCACTCAACCCACACCAACACCCGGTAGCCACAACACCACCCACACCATTTTCACCCCAACCTAAACGCCCCCACCACAGACGCCATCCCCCATCACACCCCCAAGCAATAAGCCCCACACCACAACCACCCCCCCACAAACAAAACCAACCGACACCAGCCATACCTCCAACCAGCGACTATTCCACAAAAACACAATTCCCACACCCTACCACAACAAATACACCACGACCACACCCACGCCACCAACCCCCCCCAACAACCACACCCACCAACCAAATCCCAAACAACCCCTCATCCACAACAAAACACACTATAACCAAGCCACCCATCAGCCAAACCGCACAACAGCAACACACAGCAACCAAACGCTACACCCACCACCACCAACTAACTCACCTCAACTCCCCCACCACCACCCCAACACACCACCAACACCACCATCCACAACCCCTAACAAAAACCACACTACCACCCCCACACACACACACATCAACCACACCACACCACCCCACACAACTAAACCCAACCTCACCCACCCACCACCCAACTCCGACACACCACCACCAACAAGCAACCCAACAACATAACCTACCCCCCCACACACACAAAACAACTACCTAAATACTGACTAAACAACAGCAAACATCCACAAACCACCACACACCGAGTGAAACGACACCAAAAACCACCCAAACTACACCCCAACACACCACCACCCACACGCCACCGAACACAAAACACCACACCTCTCATAATACCCCCCTCTCAACACACAACCACACATAAACCACAACACACAAAACAAAAACCCTCCACCCAACCTATACCACCGCCACGAACAAACACACCCCACACCTACACCACACCCTAACAACAACACCGTACAACACCCAACCACACCGCAACCACCCAGCCACCCAACCTACCAGCAACACACAACCAAAACCCCCAGCAACTGACGAATACACGCCACAACACCACAATCACAAAACCACACCACCACCCATCCAAGACACACCACAGCCCACAAACAACACTCAAACCCACGCATACACGACACAACTAGCCAATCAAAGCCCAAAATGCCGCCCCAAACGCAGCGCAACTCCACACCACCACACAAACTCCACAAAACCAACAAACTCAACTCCCCACCATCCAACTCGAACACCACACAGCCCAACCCCACAACACCACTACCATTTATCACACACACCTACCATACACGACACATCCAACCAATACACCCAACATCCCCACCAACACTACCACACACCCACAGAACCAACCACACACACACCACACCATCACACAAACACCACTCACCATAAAACCACACACCACCCAACCCACCAACAACCCCTCACACACACCAACCAAAGCCTACCACACACATAACCCCACAAATCAACCACACCCCCACACCAAACCACACCAACACAACAACACACATACCTACACCAGCACCCACCACTAACCCAACACCACAACTACCCCAACACAACCCACGACACCACCCAAACAACACCCACCCCAACACACACAAGCCAACCTTCAACGAACAAAACCCACTTAACAATCCCGCACCAACCCCAACACACAACCAACCCCCCACCACACACATACACATTCTCACCCAACAAACTCACAAACCAACCAAACCACACCGACACACCACCAAACAAATCCACACCTCCAACCCCAGCCCACACACACCACACCCAACCCCACAACCAAACACACACCCAGTCAAAAACACACAAACTACACCGACTCCAACCACACCCCAACAACCACAACCCCCCACACAACAACACCCACACCAAATGCACCCACACGACACCCACACTACACACCCCCACACCCCAACCACACCACACACCACACACAAACACGACGTACCCACCAACCTCAACCACTCCAACACACCCAAAACCACTTACATACCAAAGCCCAACAACAAACACTAACATACCACACCAATTACCCAACAACACCCCGCCACGGTTCGCAAACCCCCTCCACCACTAGCACGACCCAAACACGACCACTCACTACGACCAACACCCCCCCACAACCCACTACCCAACCCACCACAACTCACCACACCCCCAAACATGACCACCCAAACAAACACAACACACCACACCACCCACCCTCCCACTCCCCCTCCCACCAACCCATACCAACCAGAACCAACACCTACCCAACCACGCACCGCACACACCACTCCATTCACCCTCAAACCCAACCCAGAACCACAAAAACCCATACACCCCAAATTAAAACACTCACCCACCACTCAACAAACAAAACAATCTTCATCACAACAAGCCGGCCGCACAGCTTCACACACCCTAACATCCCAACAAACCAACACACCCAACCAACCACACAAGCACCTTACTCACCACCACTAAACATTAACAAAACTACCAACGACCACCACCCAAAACAATACACCCCAAGACACACCAACGAAAGCGACAAACACCACCCAACCCACCCACCAACACCCACCTACCACACAAACAACCCAACAAGCAACAAGACCACACCTCCCAGCCAAAACACCACCAATCCACACCCTACCAAAACACACCACCCCCAAACACAACCGACAACGACACACACACCCCACCGCCCCCACCAACACACAACCACATGACACCACCCAGTCATCACATACAAAACGAGACCCCAAAACCCCACACAGAACCGATCACATCACAGCCACACACCACCCCGCCTACAAAAACACTCAAAACCCCACCACCCTACGAGTAAAACCTCCTAACCACACAACACACAAACCACGACACAACACATTACCATCCAACACCCAAACTCCACACATCCCAAACCAAAAAACACACACCAAAACCCACACAGCCAACACCACCACTCTCACCCCCAACACCACATGATCCCGATCAGCACTTTTCAGGAACACCAGACCTCAGACACACCCACTCCAGCCACCCACAACAAACACCACCCCCCCCCCCCCACCCAAACAAAAAACTCCCCACTTAACACCTTCCCACACCTCACAACACAACCCACAACCCAACCCCCAAACTAAACAACCCCCAAACCACCCCCACTACCCCCACACAAACAACCTTAATAACACCCGAACACCAAACCGCAACCACCCCACCTCAACACACACCAACCCACACCTAATCACACAAACCGGAAACATCGACACAACGACCTCACCCCCCCAAACCGTACACAATTATAAAAAAAAATAACTTTTAGTAAAATATAAAAATAGTAAAAAACCCAAACAAGCAGCCAACAACACAACACACACTCCTCAACCTACCAAACAGCAGCACACACCATGCACCCAACCACGCACCGAAACACCGCCACCCAACCACCCCAACCACACACACAACCCACCTCTACGCATCGACCGCACCACACCCACACTCTATCCAACCACACCTAAAACAACGCGCTAACCACACCCAAAACACGACTACACGAACAACACTTACACCAACCACCCTCCTCACCCCCCACCCACCGCTCACCCCCCACAAAACAACACCACACAAAGACTCATATACCCCCCAAACGACTACCCCACACCAAACATAATCACCCACTATAGCGCATCACAAGACCCACATACCACCACACACACAACTACAGCCTATAACATACCCCAGAAACCACTCACACAACACACCACCTCAACACAGCACACCACAACAGCAACCACCACACACACTCCTCTACCCAAAGCCTCACAAACACCACCAGCAATACCAACCACTCACCACCCACACACTCACACGAGCCACCCAACCTAACACCTCCAACCCCACCACTCCCACCCCCCACCACTCAACGCCCTTCCCAACTACTCAGCAACACTTACCACACCCACCACCACACCACACCCAACAACGACACAAACCAACACCCCCCACCAAACCACACAACACACACCACACACAATCAAACCACTGCGAGGAACACACGATCACACGACCCCAACACCCTAAAGCCCCCAAACACTCAAACCCCTAACCCACAACCACACAACCCACACACTCCCATCAACAAGCACAACACCCACACCGTCAACCACACAACCCCCTCCAAATCGAACACACCCCACTACACCCCACCAACCCCACACACATCAACACACACACACGAACATCAAACACACCAACAACTCCACACCCCCAAACACCCACCATTCCACACCACCGCACCGACCACTCACACCCAGACACCACACGACTCCCCACACCACTATAACCCAAACCAACCCACCACACCTAAAACAGCACACAGCAGCACATCAACACTCCGAAGCAGCCATCAACCAACCCTGCCCCCCAACAACCACAAACACGACCACCAGCCATCAAATAATCACAATCAAACTGCCCCCAATCAGCACACCAACCCAACACCTACCCTAAACCAACACGACACACCACACGCCACACCTCACACCCCCACCGACAGAAACCGCACGACCCTACAACCCTCCCCCACATCCCCACCCCCACTCAACCGACACTCTACGAAACTATCGACCCACACCACACCCACCACCCACCACAACGCCCCACCAACCCATTAGCCACAAAATTCACGACACACCGCAACAACCACACATACCACACACCCACCACCCAACCACAAACCCCCCCCACCCCGACACCCCAACTCCACACAACAATACACACACCAACCCCCCCCCAACACCCCCAACAAGCCAGACAACCGACCGAACGACGACAACAAACCAACCCACACACCACCAACGACCACAACCAACCACTCTACACGACTCAACACACACCCGAGGAACAACTGCAACCGCCCACCAAACTACCACACACCAACACCACAACACAGACAATCATACTCCACTCACTAACACCACTCAACAATACAACCACAACGCCAACGAACCGCCCTCAACACGTCACACGACTCACCCTCCACACACCCACATCCTACTCACACCCACACAACCTCACAACCATCCCACACCACACCCCCTACCCAGACCACAACACCACAAAACACAACTTACCCAACACGCAAACATACAATCACCACACCGACCACGCACCCACGCTACACAACCAACCCAAACACCACAATAAGCAACAAACACCGCTAAACGCCAACAACCTACATCAAACTACCAGCTTAAACCCCACACAAAACTCACTAACATCAAAGCGTCACTACCCAACTTGACGCACGACGACCGACCCCATACACCGAAAACATTCCACACAATAATACCACCACACCAGATAAACAATCACACACCGACAAACTATCAGCAAACCCCCTACTAATCAGCCCAAACCACAACCACAAGAAGAACCAAACAAGTCAACCACGCCCGCGTAACCCCACGAAGCAACAACACACCCCACGACCACCGCACAGCACTACTACAAACGCCCCACGCAAACAAACACCTATCTCCTTACCCTCCTACCACCCCCACACCACAAACAACCACCAAACACCCAAGGAACGACCCAAACAAAAAGCACCAACAACCACCACGCCCACCCCCACCCACCCATCAACCCCTCCCAAAAACCCAACAACACAACACTAAGCATAACACCACACTACACCAACCCCACAAAACACACAAACGACCAACATACCCAGCAATCCCGCAGCACAGAAATCACACCCAAACCCACACCACACCCCAACACAACGTCTACACCCTCACACCACAAAGACACCTCACAACAACACCCACCCCCCCCCAAACCCACCACCACCCACCAACCACACAACTACATCACACCCAACCAACCCACATCCAACACACACACACCACACACCACACACTACAAGACACCAACACCCTACGAACATCAAACCCAATCCATACTACCACCCACACGAACCACCCCGATAACACTAACCTCCACACAAAACCTCATCCACCCCCTACCACGCCCCCCGAAACAGCACCACCACACCACTGCTCCCCACCCCACCGTCAAACCACCCCACCTCAACTCCCGCCAGCACAATACACACAACACCCACACAACACTAACCATAACTACCAGCACACACCCACTCAACTCAAGGGTAATCCACACTCGACCATATCCACCCCCGCCATACACCAAACCCCAACCACAACCAATATACACCAAAAGCACCCAAGACAACAAACCAACACACCACACACACCTACCTAACAACACCACACCCGACACACCTCACACACCTCCACCTATCAACCACACACCACCACAGCCGTAAACACACCTAAACAACACCAACCAACCTCACACACGACTACCCACAAGAACCACCATACCACAACCTCACCCACCACAAACCTGGACTCACTAAACACAAGTACACACACCCAAAACCACCCAAAAACAACAAACCCCCACCCAACAAACACCGACGACCTACCACACACCACCGACACCGAACAATGGACACACCAACTACGTTTTGACTACAACCCACCAAAACAGCTACACCAACCCCCAAAACACACACCCAAACGCCCGACACACAGCGGTCCCCGCAACCCATCCACCAACCCACTACCCCGCCTATCCCCACACCACACCATTTACCCAGCACCCCCCCCTACTAACCCACAAGCACCCCCAACCACACAGAAAACAAAAAAACTACAACGCACTAACACACCCCCACAAAAATTAACATACTCACAACCCACAACACAACCCACCACAACTTACACCTACACCAACCAATGACCACAACACCCCCCTTACTCACACCGCACCCCCACACACACCCAAGCACTCACCACACAACCCTCACACGAACCCACTCTTACCTACGGAACTATCCAAGGAAAATCACATCACGTCACACACTACAAACCCATCACTCCCCACCATACACACACACCCACAAAACACACCACCCCTTACTTAAAACAACACCCATACACACCCTTATACCAACACCTACAGCTCACCAGCTCATCCGACCCCACTACCCACACAGAACACCCTCCAACCACTACCCACTTACTACCCAACCCCACTACAAACCCCAACCCACACACACACCACCCAAACCCACACCCCCCCCCCACGACACACAGCCCACACACCCGACACACACAAACCAATCCACACAATCCCCAGACCCCAGACATCTTAGACTTCACCCCCACACCCACAACACACACAACACGACCCACCACACAGAACAATAAACCAACACACCAACACAATCAACAACAGCAACAACCATAAATACTCTAATCCCCCTACTCACCCCAGACCCCCAGACAACACCACACACACCACACCTTACGGACCACGTCAGTCACCACAGACACCACACCGAACCACCTAACCCACACCAGCCTACCACTATCACAGAACAACCACCACACACAACCACAGCAACCACCACAACCACCCCAACTCCCCACCCCACCACCCACCACACACAATCCACACCGACCCCAACACACCCCCAACACTAACCCACCCTCCTTACCCCCACAAACACACACATGAACCATACGACTCCACACAACCCAACCCTCCCGACCCCACACAACACCAATCCAAACAAACGCCCCACTCCGACCAACCACCCCAACCACACCACCCCACAACCTCCACAACCACCCACCCCCAGACCACACAACAAATCCACACCAACCCACCCACAATCCACCCCACCACACGTACGCCACCAAACCTATCACATAACCACACCAAACCACCAACCATACCTAACACAAACACACTCCACTTACGCCCGTACCCACCCCACCCAGACCACATACCCCCCCCCAACCCACACACACCCAACAACGACTACTCAACCCCCAACACACATTCCCACACGACGACCAAACCCCAAACACACCACACCAACACCCTCTACCAAGCACGTACAAACAGCCAAACACGACCCCAAACTAACACACCAACATAAACCCACCAAGTCACACCAACACCAGACCCAACAACACCAACAACGAACCCAGCACCAACCGACTAACAACCCACCAGAACACCACACATCCCACCACCGCAAACCAAACACAACCTCCCCCCACACACACCAAGACCTCACCACACCAACACCAACACCAAACACCCCAAACCCAACAACACAACACACCACAACCAAACACCCACCTAAGCAAACACCGCCCACCACCCAGCACCCCCTTAGCCAACCCCCACACACCCACGGACACACCCCACCACCACCCCACCCACACCGAACATCACACACACACACAGACTTGAATACAACACGCCCAAAACAACACCCAAAACAGACATCACACCCCCTCGTTACACAACATACCCCCCACACACACCGCAACAACACTGACCACCTCACGAAACAGGCCTACCGACCCACACTCAACAAACAATAACAAAACACACTACACCACCGCGAACCTCTACAACGCCACACACACCACCCAACCCACCCCCCAACAAACCCCCCACCCACCACACTCTACCACCACAGACACAACATCCGACCACACACACTACACATCACCGGCCAACACAGCCTACAACTCTCAACCTAACGAACCAACCCAAACACACACCACCACACCCCAAACCCAGACGCACACAAACCAACCCCGCACCCACACACCAACGCCATACACACCACCCACAACCACAAACACAAGACCCCAACACACACACCTAAGCACATTGGACCCACATATACCCACAACACACCCACCCACAAACTCCAGCACCACACCATCTCACACCACAACGACCCCGACAACCCCCACACATAACCACCAACGCAAACCCACACAACTCCAACCCTCCACACCCACCCACATCCCACAACCCCCTTACCACCACCACGACCAACACCACACCACCGAACTACACCACACCCACCACCCCCACCAACCCAGCAAGCCCCAACCGACTACCAACCACGATTCACCCCCACAACCACAATACCACAATCCACACCCAACAAACACAGCCTGCCACTCAAAGCACCCACAGTACAACCAACACCCACTAAACATCAACACGCACCCAACCCTACCACCTACCAAACACCCCTGCTGCTGACCATACGACACCCCCCTCCCCCCCCCCAGCTCTATCAAAACCAACCACACACACACTTACCACCCAGCACCTACGAACAGCCACCAAAAACTCGACACGAGCACGATCCAACACACCGCACCCACCACGCCCCCCACACCACACAACCACACCTACACACCCACATCAAGCAACACTCACAACCACAACACACCACACAACAAACACCACACACACAACACTAACCGATATAGCAAACCACTTCCCCACCTCAAACCACCCTACGCACACATCAAACAACCAAACCCACCACCAACCACAAACCACGCCACAACGTACACCACAACACCGACCACACACCACAACACCCCAGCACCCCATTCTAAACCACCACATCACACACCCGAGCGCACTAACTAAGCAAACACAAACAAACCAGCACCTACCCCGACCACCGCACCACCCCGCATACGACGACTAAGTAGCACAGCGAACCACCCAACCCGAACACCACAACGCGTCCCCATCCCGCCTCAATTATCACCCTAACACCCAAAACCAACCAACAACACCGCCGGCAAGAAGCACCGCAATGCACCCCCACACAACACACACATACCCCCACACAACAATCACAACCAAATCAACCAACACACCTACCTACAGCCCACACACCCATAACCCAAGACCCACAAACAACAGCCAAAATATACCACACCACCCCAACACAAACACCCCCCCCACCACGCTCATACCACCCCACCACACACCCGCCACACACCCACAAACCAAACCACCACCAACCAGCAATACCAAACAACCACCCCCCACCACCACAGCCCATAAACCCACCTAAAAATACACCCACCACCACCACACACCCAACCTACACACCCCAACATCCACATACCAACGCACCCCTAAGTACCATCACCACAACGACACCCACCCACACAACCCCTTCTACACTAAAACACCACGCCACGACCCGACAACGATACACCAAGCAACTTAACACAGCACCCATCCCCACCCAACCCAAAACAACCCAGCCGACACACACAACACTGCACACACACCCAATCCTCCTCCCCAAAGCACCGCACCCCAACACAACCCTCAATCCTCCACCCACCACACTCACACTAACACACACAACGCTTAACGCAAACCCCACACCGTAAGATCCCCCCACGACCACTACACACCAATCCAACCAGCCGCTACCCCAACAAACACCGCCAACAACAACCCAAACAGTCACCACCCCACACTCACCACACCACACCAGACAACCTCACAAACAGTGCCTCCGGAACAACCCCACCTAACACGACGACCAGACCATCATAAAAAGAAACAACCGCCACCGAACAACCAACAACAACAACCTACAAACACACCAACACACTCACACCCAGCACAACATCACACCACCCAACACCACCCCACCCCAACAACACCACACCCCTACAAACCAACCACACGACCCGACAACCACACACCAACACCCCACAACCCCCGAACCATACACAACACATACCGCACAACACCCCCCTACGAATCACCCACCCAACCCTACACCACCCTTCCGCCCTAATCACACCACAAACCAACAAACAAGCACCCCCGACCAAACACACCAACAACGACGCCACCACAAGACAACACCTCACACAACCAACACATACCTGCCCCATCTCGACCACACAACCACAATCCGCCACCAAATACACCCCCAACGAAGACAAACCCCACCACAACCCTAACACAACAACCCGACCCCTGACGACCCAAAACACCTGCACACCACAACACCCCAAACCCCACCCGACCACAACACCACAACACACAACCACCTACCAAAAACCCACCCCAATAAACCCACACAGCCAAACCAACCACACACCCACCACAACATACACACCACCTCTTACCAAACCTAGCAAGCCAATACACTACACCCTGTAAACCACCCACCAAAATGACCTACCACACAACAACCGTTAACCCCCACCACAGCACACAATCCTGACACCCTAACCCCCCCACACTCCTACAAGTAATCTCCACCATAAACAACCCAGCTACACACGAAACTAGTCACCAACATAAATCCCACCGAGCACGGACACACCACACCCAACCACACAACAACGTGTGGTATGGAATACATATGATTTGAGCGGTTGTTTTGATGCTCGATTAACATAATGATATGATCTTCCAATTGTCTTGGTTATTGGTGCCAAATCTTAAGGTTTTGGGTTAGGAATTGAGATCGGAAGGTGTAAATGAATAAGATTTTAAAATCCTTGTAGATATGCCATTGTTAGTTATGTTAGCATCGTTAAATCATAGGTCAATTAAAATCAATCAACTCATTTAAGCTGGTAGCATACGTTTTTTAAGCATGTATATCTTGATTTAGATAGTTTTATCACAAAGACTCAAGTGCTCTAGTGGTTGAGTATATCTCCCTTGTGTGAATAAACCCGGGTTCGAATCCCATAGCTGTCATTTTTATTCTAGATTAATTTAATGCGTAGGTGGCTTAAACAAATGCTTAGGTGGCTTTCTTAGCTGCCTATGTGGATTAAAAAATGCTTAGGTGTCTTTAAAAGATTATGACGTGGATTAAATTGTGGGTGAGATGGCATTCTTTGATGATTATGTGGCATTTAAGTGGCATGAGGTGGCATTTATGTATCTTGTTATATATAATGTAAAAGATATAATATGTACTATTAACATAACCCGCCCGACGGGCGGGTTCGGTTCAAAATAATATAGATAATACTAAACAATGCAAGATAACAAAGTAGCCTAATAGCTTTTTACTGCAAAATTCTCAATTGTGAGCTATAACTCATAGGCAGCCTTACAGGTTATCTGTATTAATTTATAATAAAAGCATAATCATGATATGAAAAAGAATACAACATGTGAACCGGATATAATAGTCTTAGCCATGAATTGACCACCTGAGATACTTTGACTAAGCCATTACAAAATATCCGATCTCCTGCAAATATAACATTGCTTTAAAATGTGATACTCATATTATAGCTATCTTAATTAAAACGCAAGATTGATGTAACAAATCAAAAAAATATATATACTGAATACTTGACATAAAAATCAAATATAAAGTGAAACATTCTGCTCCACACACATATATAATATACCTTTAGTCATACGCCTCTAAACAAATAACAAAACCTTTGTTATGATGTGTTTCTTCTCTTGTTAATAAGAAAATATCTGACGAACCTAGTGAAGCTAAATTAAGAAATGATAAATGTAATTGAGAAGGAAGTAATGATAACAAACCTGACTTGAATTTCTTAACAGCAGCAGCTCCATTGGGTTTAGTAAAAGGAAATCCTCTCTTACGAATATCCATTTGACTTAATTATTGATTTATTAAGCCCTAACTAACTAATATACATCATTCATACGTAGAATCCGGATCGATTGAGAAGGTTTTTATTTTGAGAAGACTGAGAAGGTTTTCAAAAATGATAGATTTTTAACTTTGATTCAAGTTTTTCAAGCGTAAAACTCATTCTAATGTGATTATAATCCAAAATGTGTAAAAAAATTACTATCAATGTTAACAAATCTCTCGATTTTGCGATATAAGTACAATACTGAATCTTCTATACAAATTTAAGGAATCATTACCATAACTCAATTTTAGCATTGATTTGTGAATCAAATTTGTGATTTATAGATTTGATTCACTATTAAATGATGTTTACTTGTGAATCAAATCAAAAAATATGAATCAATTTGCTCAAACGAAGATTTCTCAATCTTTTTAAAATAAAAACATTCTCAATAGAACCGAAGCCTTCATACGTATGCATGTAAATATATTTTGCATCTATTGTTTAAAACTTTTAATTAAAGAAAAACTTATCATATAATATGCCATGTAATTAAGGAGTGTATATCTTGGCATATTTTTTAAAAATTTAAATGTATATGCTATATAATTAAGGAGTATATCTTTATAAATATATCTTGATAATTATGGAGTATATTAAGAATATTTTGAAAATTAAACAAATTTTGAAATTCCATGTCATATGTGTGTCATGTCATCGTTAAGGTGGCATACAAACATTAAATTATATTTATACACTCATAATTAGCTATATATATATATATATATATATATATAATGAGGTTCATGTAAGATAGTGCTTAAAGTGAGAAATGTAAGAAGCCAATTAATAAATGCCACATGGAAATGACTAATTTAAGTTAT
Organism: Tanacetum coccineum; assembly: GCA_026074375.1. Lineage (NCBI taxonomy): Eukaryota > Viridiplantae > Streptophyta > Magnoliopsida > Asterales > Asteraceae > Tanacetum > Tanacetum coccineum. Next base: position 29,017 of record BQNB010042621.1, read on the forward strand.
AAAAAAGTATTAGATGAGTTAAAAGGGTAATTGGGGTATTTTGGTACTCCTCTAAATCTGCTAAATATCCTTAATTAATGTATTTTAGGGCTCGTTTGGATTTAGATTTGGATTTAAATTTGGATTAGAATTTGAATTTGGATTTGATGTAAAAGAAAAATTATATATTATAAAATAAAAAATTATTTTTTTATAATATAATAAATGGTTTGAAATTAAAGTTAGTTATTAAAAGATATAATAAAAAAAGAATAAGTGGTGGAGATAGCAAGTTGGCCCACATATACCCATAAAATCTGACCAAAATTTAAAAACCTAGCATTAGGGTGAGGATTTTATGAATACCGGATGTGAAGGGTTAAGTCCAAATCTGTGGGCCCACAAGTACCAACCAAACAACTATTTTTTATCATGACTCCTTAAATGAATGCTAGCCCCCTCAACCAAACAGGCCCTTATTTCTTCCAAAATCAAAACCGTCTTCTTCCATCACTTCTCTCAAAACCACCGAACCTTTCACCCACAATCCTTCATCTCCTTTGAAAAAAATGGGTCAAAGCGAGTACTCGATTTCAGCCGAAAATCATTCTAACGTATACACGCTCGATGTTAACGAATTTGTAAAAACTGACGGGTTTCTATATTTTTTGATGCCTTGGTCGGAATTTGGGCTGAAAGGGTCAAGTCGAACCCTAAATGACACCAGGAAAGTTGCCCAACGTCATATTAGTTTTTTAGTTTTCTTTTTTGGTGACTTTTTTAGGGTATACTAGCTTTGTATTTTCCTTTCTAGATTCTATTCATTGATTTTTGTATATTAACTACTGTATTCATGTATCAATATTTTTAGTACGTGTATTACAAAGTTGTACAAAAAATAATTATAAAGTTGTTATACATGTGTATTCATTTACAAGGCTTTTGTATGAGTGTGCAAAAATCATTAACCTGTGTATGAGACATACGATCACATATATGGACCTATCTGTATCAAAATTTGAAGTTGATAAGTATCACAAAAAGGAGGCTCACAAATGAAAAATACATCGGTAAAAAAAGAAATATAGAAGGTGGACTAGATTGGGACGTTAACGTTGATGTATCAATATTTTAATCATTTCAAACAATATACTTTTGTTGCGTATCACAAGCAAATGTAACAAAAATACATCATAAAATGTTTTTTTTATTGAGATGTTAAGGCGTTGTACCACAATTCCCTAAAAAATTGGTGTAGCAACTACACAATCCCGTATTAGTTTGTTAATCATTTTCTAGTTATATCAAACTAATCTATTGTGTTAGTCTAGCAGCTATATAGTCGTGCATATCTAAGTTAATGTAGTCATGCATCGATTTGTTTACCTTTTTTTTGTAATCAGTTAGTTAATATTGGTGTAGCAACTAGATAGTCACGTATCAATTCCTTATGAATCGGTTTGTGTATCACATCTTCACCTGTTCATATAAGTATTTTTTTTTTGTTAAAACGTTTGGCAAAAGTCCAAAATTGATAATAAAGACTAGAAAACCTTAATTATTAATTTAAAAGGCTTACTTGTTCGAATATAAATTAAAGAAGCTTAAATTCCGGTCATGTAACTGATGAGATTAATGTGCCAGATTGATAATTTTTTGGATTGCGACACATTGCCATCCACTTTCAAGTAATCTACAAAAATGCCATTAATTCCATCTTGATCAAGTCAAACCAGTAATGACACATCTAATGGCCCTTATTACTTCCTATACTTCTTATTTTAACAAACTATCCTATAATAACCCCCATATGTATATATATATATATATATATGGAAAGGATCAAGTGAGAAGAAAAAATATAATGAGAAGAATAAGAATGATTTCTAGCCACACATTTTAAATAGGAAAGAGAATTTTAAAGGGAGATGCATGCATTTTTATAGGTGCATCTGAAATGTGTGGTTGTGGTTTCTTCTTATCATTCTCATTATAAGTTTTCTTCTCATTTGATCCTTACTATATATATATATATATATATATATATATATATATATATATATATGAGATCAATGTAGATCCAATATTTATCAAAAATCCAATGGACCAATGATAGTCATTCATTTTTTTATTAAATTAAAAAAACTCACTTTTCATCTCTTTTTTAAAATTAAAATATCTTGCAAACGGTAAATCGTCAAACGACAAAAAATACACCACCGCGACGAGAATTAAATCATCTTTCTTTAGAGGGGCACTTTGATATACTTTCGACGAAATTTTTTTGATTTTTTTTAGTCACGTCTGAAAAAAATCACATGTGATTTGTATTACAAAATCACATGTGATTTCATAAAATCACACGTGATTTCATAAAATCACACGTGATTTCATAAAATCACACGTGATTTTATAAATACAAATCACATGTGATTTTTCAGAATCACATGTGATTTTTCAGAATCACATATGATCTTTCTAGACGTGACTGAAAAATAAAATTGAAAAAAAGTTCGTCGGAAGTATATCAAAGTGCCCCTTTATAGAAAGATGATTTAATTCTCGTTGCAATGGTATGTTTCATTTTACGTAACGATTAACAGTTTGTGAGATATTTAATTTTTTAAAAATGTATAAAGTGAGTTTTATTTAATTTGATGAAAAAAAATTAAGGGTTGAGATAGAGTCTTTGGATCTATGATAAAAATAGGATCTTTATTGAACTTTTGCATATATATATATATATATGTATATATATATATATATATGTATATATATATATAGTTAGGATCAAATAAGATTATAGAGATGCATCTAATTCAAGTCGATGCATCTCAAAAGTACGGTTATAGTTACTTCTTATCCTTCTTATTTTAAAGAAGCTTCTCATTTGATCTTAACTCTATATATATTTACTATATATGAGTTAGGATCAAATGAGTAATTTTTTTAAAATAAGAAGGATTAAGAAGTAACTTATAAACCGTATTCTATTTATGAGATGCATCGACTTGATTAGATGGCTATCTCTATATTTAGATGATTTATAATGCATCATAATGTGTTTTCTAGTTTTAATAGATGCATATACGTTTTTAGATGCATTTCATGATTTCTCTTATTTTCTGTCCTCTCCACAGTTGCGACAAAATCCTGAAAATCAATTTGCACAATATACACATCATATTAACTTTCGAAAAATTTAAATGTGCATCTAGATGAATAGAAATGCATGTATGTAAGTCGTTTGCATCTCAAATGTGTAGTTTTAGTTACTTCTCTCCACTTATTATTTTTAATTATACTTCTCACTGGATCCCTACTATATATATATATATATATATATATATATATATATATATATATATATATGGAAGGGATCAAGTGAGAAGAAAAACTAAAATGAGAAGAATAAGAAGGATTTCTAGCCACACATTTTAAATAGGAGAGAGTATTTTAAGGGGAGATGCATCCATTTTTGTAGGTGCATCTGAAATGTGTGGTTGTGGTTTCTTCTCATCATTCTCATTTTAACTTTTCTTCTCATTTGATCCTTACTCTATATATATATATATATATATATATATATATATATATACTAGTGGCTAAGCCCGCCCGATGGGCGGACATGACTTGTAATTATTGTTTATATTTTTTTGTTTTGGTAATTATTGGTTTTTAAAAATTGTATATAAATTTATGTCATAGAATAGATAATCGGAGCTTGTAAAAAATGATGTCATAACTTATGTATTGGATTTGAAAAAAGCCCACTCGGATGGAGTCACACAAAATTATCGCCATCACAACATACAACATGTGGGATTAGCATAAAGCTTTAAAGAATGCTTAGATAAATGTTAAAGCTTATGTATACTTGATAAAATCCACATGGGATAATGTTAACTACAGTAATCTAAAACAAAGGAATAATTATAAATCTTGTATATATGATAAAGTACAATAACACAATGTACATAAGGACCCCCAAAGTATACCTGATTAAACTAAAATACTACACGAAACCAACTTGAACGTTATAACGATAGCAATAAATCATACGAAGTATACTTTTATGATAATACTAATTTTTCTAAAGAAGAATCATTGTAGTTACAGTCAGCATCTTGTAATGATTATATGAGCCTATATAGTCACAATCTTGTAAAGATTATATGGCGTATACAATCCAAATCTATAAAGAACAAAGACACCTTTTTCGTGACAGTAAGTCACACCGTCGATCAATTCTTGAAAGAACTTCCAAGCGTTTGACTCGAGTAGCTTCCCATTTGATGCCTAGCATAAAAAATACATGGGTAACACGCAAGAAGAAAAGAAAAGACTAGAATGGTACAAATAGCGAGAACTTTACAACCACTTCAATCCCCTTTAGTTGTGCTTGTACCAAACACAAATATGGCTGTGAGTGTCATTGGCATATAAGTTGCAATCGGATCTCCTTTTGAATAGTCTTGACACTTCTCATACAGAGCTAAATGAATGGATTTGTTTCCTCCAATCCTTCTAATGACTCATATTTCCACATTATTAAGTACACTTTAGAGGACATTATTTTAAAGCTGATAAATACACTTTGAACGAAAGTTAAGCCGTTCTACACATTTCACCGTCAACTTTAACAGCTACTTTTCTGCATATTAGTGACAAAAGGAATTATACACGTGTAGGTTAAGAGTGCCGCAATGAAATCAATCGACTCATTCACAGTTTCCTAATATTTCATTTCATTAAACATGTCAAATTAATAGATAAAAAGAAAATGGGTCGAACAAATCAATAGTCACCCAACGTATATTTTTAACGCACAAAAGAATCGTTATATTATATTTAACACACTAATATTTACAATATGCACACCGAATGCAATCTTTCTTATCAATTCAAGCTACTTCCCACTCGAGTTATTATCAAAAAAACATATTGCGCTAATAATTTTTATGATTTAAATAGTTGATGAAGTACATGTGGCTGTACATATTGAATATAATTGCCCTCATCCATAAGTTCGATGGTCAACTCTTTCAAAATGTTTTTTGAAAGAGCTGGCTAACTTGATCCTCAATGTTTTTTTATCCGAGTTTCATATATAATTTGTGAGCCAAACATGCTGATAATAGTTCAATTACTATCTGAGGTTTTATTTACTATCTGCTCTTCTTAAAATAGCAGAGCATATATATATATATATATATATATATATATATATAAGTGATGAATGGTACCTTAGAAAGATCAGAAGCAACCATGTATAGTTACGCTTGAATCCGGAAGTAGATGCACGTGATTGTGTTGTACTCTTAACTGCATATCTACAAAATTAGAAAGAAGATGACAACTTTATTAAGTATTAACTTTAACCAACAATCTAAAAGGTAATATTGTGTTAATAGTAACATTATCTAAAAAACATATTGTGCTAATAATTTTTATGATTTAAATAGTTGATGAAGTACATGTGTCGTTTTTTGATGTAGCGGCAACAAAACAAACTTTAGCATGGATCTGTAAATAACATTATTTCAAGAATATGCTTACACATAGCTTCATGGGCAGTGCTTGCCTTTTCTTATGGTGAACTTGCTATGAATTTGATTAACCAAGGCTGAAATGATCATATCTACTCCAAACATACAACAATGCAGTGGAATCCACAACATCAAGATACCTTGACAAATGATACATGGTATTTCCTTTCGGGAATATAAGTACTCGCCTGACCATACGAAACACCACATAAACAGAATAAAAAACCAATAAATACATTAGAGTAATTCACTAAGGGATTATGGTGGCGAATGGTACTTTCAAAATATTACTTGAACTAAAAGATGAGACATATCGAAAGTTGCCTGAGGTGTATGTTTAGTAATACTCAAACTTGATGACACTGTACTTCAAAAATATTACTAACGTATCATTTTTGTTTTCATACCAGCGCATGTAATGAAGTATAACGCTTTATCATACGAATTGCGCAAATTTAACAGCAATACTTTAAGACCAAAGTGCGTGAACAAATTTAACAGCAATACTTGGTAGCAAGTATTTAACAAATAAAAAACAACAGGTATAGTACTTGTTATTATGCACTTGTGAGGTTGCTTTGTAATCTTTTAAATGAACTCTTTTTGCCATCAAAATTCAGATGATAAAAAAAAGCAATTTTTAGATGATAAAAATAACGCTTATCATACGAATTGCGCAAATTTAACAGTAATACTTTAAGACCAAAGTACGTGAACAAATTTAACAGCAATACTTGGTAGCAAGTATTTAACAAATAAAAAACAACAGGTATAGTACTTGTTATTATGCACTTGTGAGGTTGCTTTGTAATCTTTTAAACTAACTCTTTTTGCCATTAAATTTCAGATGATAAAAATAAGCAATCCCAAACACCTCATATCTTCAAGGTGTTTGGATTAGCTTATTTTTTGGGCTTACGGGTTCAACTGGTCAATGTTACCTTTAAACAAAGTCAAAGGTTTAAAAAAAGAAATTACCAAGGAGCACATACCCAAACCCTTTGTGTGCATGAAATCGGTCAATGTTCTTCCATCAACATGTGAAAGTTCAAGGGAGCCAAAATCAGCCACCTAACAAAATATGCGATTGCAACTATCAATAATAGACTTGACATCATTTTCATAATCTTAGTAGCGTCATAAAAAACTAACCAACTTTGAGAGGACGGTATCATCATAGTACTTATGCGCCATGTCAATCAACTCATCAGGTGACTGGCACATATAAAATAAAATTAGGTGTATATTGAGTAACAGGACTATGGAATATATATAAATTAAAAAGTATTAGTCACATTTAACAACTAAAACAAGCGTTAAGGTGGAGACCAGTATCGGATTCATTAAGACAGAAATAGGCTACTTTCGGGATTACATTTTTCCACATTTTTCTTTTCTTCCTCCATCTTTACATCCTTTTTGTTGCCACTATCATCTGATTTTTTGTTTGGATATTCTTGTTCACTTTTATAGCTTTTATCATCTGTTTTTTTTCTTAAGATCCTTTAGTAATCCCTTCCAAGACCTTGCACGGCTGGTACAACTGGGAATTTGTAGCAGTATTGGTTGTCTTTTTACAGAAGCCTTGGTTTTGCAAATGTTGCAACACCGATCTAAGGGCCTCTATCTGATAGATTTTTTGGAGCCTTAATGCAGCTCATGGCCATCTTATTTATGGGGTCTTGCTGATACATTTTAGGCTCACATACTATCGCTATCAAACCACCATGAAGAGTTCATATTTCAGCCATAAAAATCTTGCGCCACCTTTCTTTGTTGCCTAATAGCTAGGCACGAAAGCAGAAGTGTGTCTCTTGAGAGCCCTACGAAAGGAAACTATAACAATCATCAATCAGGGCACTTACATTCATAAAGAGTACTTTTGTGTCCGTTGTCGAAACTATTGTATGAGAATCGACTACCACCACCTAGATTACCTGAAGGAACTGATACAATATTAAACATAGAGAAGCGATTTGTTCTTGGGGTACCCAACCCTCTTCATAACTGAAATCTATGCTAATTTAATATAAGCTAAAGCTTAAGATATGATAATTGCTATTGTATTTACTTCTCTGAAGATTTATGTACAACTTTTCCGAAGTTACACGGTCTGTAATATATAGCTGGATGAAGTTTAGAGGCAATCTCACCTAGTATTTTCGTTCAAGAATTCTTAACTTGCTTATTAAACCTTTGGACCACCTACAAAAAGGCGTTGGAATATGAATAATGGTTATGCCAAAGTCCAGGTCTTTGCATTCAGACATGTATTAAGGGCCGATAAAACAGCCTCCTATTGTCATCAGTATTCTACAATTAAAAAAATGAACTTAATTAATTTAGGGGTATTATATTAAATAAATCTATTAACACAGCTTATGATCTAATCTGTTAAAAAAACAACATTATGCATACACAATCTTTCATTAGGGTTTTGAGAAAAACATATACCTTCAAACAAAAACAAAAAGATGACCAACATGCCCAAAAAAATACAACCAACATATGCTACACATCTTTCATTAGGGATTTTGAGAAGAAACAAACATATACTTTCAAACAAAACAAAGAGAGTGACAAACCTGCAAATAATTACAACAACATTTGCATTCACAAAATATAAAAAATACACAAGCTTTATTAGGGTTTTAAAGATAAGCGTGTTGTTTCATTCCACAAAGAATTCTGCGTTTTTTTTTAATACATATCTTTTTATAAATATTGTACAATTATCAATATGTTTTCAAATTTAACTGATATTTTTTAAAAGCATAACATATTTTGATTTTTATTGTATATCACAACTTCTGGCTTGCTTCATTGGTTGAGGTGCTTTTTTGTGAATTAGAAAACCTAGGTTCAAATCTTGCAATGGATATAATTTTTATAAAAAAAATCTGAAATTTCTAGATATATGCTTAGGTGACTTTAATTGTGATGACATGGCTATAATTAATGATGACATGGATATAATTAAGGGATTAAATTTTGAAAAATTTTAAAATAAAAAAGAAAATATATGTTCATGGCTAAAATCGTGATGAATGCAAAGAATATTGATGACATGGACATGGAGATGAATTAGTAGGATAGTGACAAAGGCTTTTAATCGTGATGACATGGCTAAAATTGTGATGATATGGCTAAAATCATGATGACATGGCACATGGATTTATGACATGACATTGTGGGATGATTAGTAAGAATTATGATGTGGCATGCATCCCTCTTTATTATTTAATGTAAGAGATATGATTCGGTTTTTTGTCAGTCCGGTGCACAAAACTAACTTAAACACCCCCCCCCCCCCCCCAACAAAACAAACCAAACACAAAATAAAAAATTTAATACATATCACATTTACCCCCCCCCCAATTATAATCACATATATTAATTCAATTATTAAATATTATTTTAAAAATACCACCAAACACATTTTCTTTATCATTCCTTTCTAACCCCCCCCCCTATACACACATTTACATATTATTCTCAAATCTTCAACAAAATAACCATCACATTATACTCTAAACATCTACTAAAATTTCCATATATCATATTCTTCACACAATTATTACTTTATTAATTATAATTATACTATTTATATTATTAATTATCACTTCTAATTTAAATTTTTTATATTTTTTAATTTTATATTATTTATTAAGTTTTACAATACTTATATAATTTTTTTTTATATTCTTTATTTTTAATAATTTATATTAGTTTTGGCAATAATTCCCCCCCCGCCCTATGTTTATGTGGTTTATTCTGCTTCCCCCCCCCCCCCCCCCAATAATGATTGTGGATAAGCCCCCCCCCGGCCCCCCCCCCCCACCCCCCCCCCCCCCCTGGAGGTGGGATGGGTAAGGTTCGACGAGTGATCTTGTGTATATTTAGTATTTATGTTTGTATGGGGTTACACCCCCCCCCCCCCCCCCCCGTTGGGGTGTGCTCCGGTGTTTTTAACAAACAAGTCAATTAGCATATATTCAAATACAAACAATACATCAAAATACATTCTGTAGCATTTGTCTTCAGTATAACAAAATAATTCAAGTAACTATCAAGCTTTGCAAATCCATTAACTTCAATGGTTGATCACTTTGTTGATTTTCTCAGAAGATGCCTAATTGGTGGTACCTTCCATTCTGCAAAAATCAATGACAAAAATTGCAACAATAAGCAAACAAATTTAGAATCTTGGCTAGAAATGAAATTGGTCGAAAGTTTATTGGAACAGTAGCAAAGTAACCTGCTAAAATTATTGATAATGAACTTTTATGATACACTAAGCTTCCTGGAGATTCTGGCAATATTTACATAGCGACAACCTATCATTATGCCTTACTCTATCAGCTATTAACACTCATACACCAGTTTAAACCTTAATATTTGCTTCCTCGAGATTCTGGAAAGAACAAACCAGTGGTGGCGAGTGATGTGAATAAGCTTAAGATAAACACCACGTTCCAGTTTAAGTATGTGACCACCACTACATGTATTTTACAAGGTTTTGACATCCTACATATATAAAGTACAATGATTAAAAAACTGAAAGACTCGTCACAAGATCTGATTCGGCATAAGTAATGAATTGTTCTAGCTTATGATGAATAACATCACAAAAGCACATTAACTCGTGATGAATCGAATAATTCTCAAAATCATAAATCACACGAAGAAAAACAGAGACAATTTGATTAACAAAAGAATCGTGCATTAAGTAGTGTAGAATCTGACGCTTTTACTACTCAATGGGTCTATTATGCTATGTTCTATTTGTATGGGCTAAACTATTTAAGAGTATGTAAAATTGAAATGGGTCAAATGAAGCTTACGTGCTAACATCACTAAGAAAGCGACTGCAACTGCATGAATTTCAGGGGGGGGGGGGTGGGACTTAACTTCATAAACATAAAATAGTATGTTCAACATCAAGAAGTGCACGGAATGGTCTTCTACTCTCTATAGGTTCAACAGAGAAATCTTCTCCACTTGCCTGTATTTACAATCATTCTGATAAAATTAGGACAAATAATATACATCTGCATAAAAAATTACATGTATCATAAGTCAGATAGATACCATAACGCTTCCCTGGTATTCCTCGTCCATTTCAAGCTTCTTCAAAGCTCGACGAGCCAATAGAGACCGGTACATTAAGCTGCAATCATATAAAAAACTTAAGAGACCCACGCATATACAACATGCCCTAAAATGATGATATAATGGCGAATGATAAAGAAAACATCACTTGCGGCATTTAAAACCCCCAATTTTGAGACCATACTAACGCTAATCATGAGCATAAGCTGATGTGAGAACAAAATCACGAGCAATGGTTGCAGAGATGACTTGTGCAACAATGTCCTTGTTGGTCTGATATCTGTTAATAAAACAAAACCCAAATGAGAATTTTGATAAAATACGTAACTCTACGTCTTATAAAACAAAAGCATACACCTTAAAGAAAAGTTGAAGCAGTCAAACTTTACCAAAAGAAAGTTAAAACAGAGCAAACTACAATAAAATTAAACATACTTTCACCAAAGAAATTGAAACATAAAAACACACTTTCTAAACACCTCTAATATGTTGAGAAACTTGAATGGTTTTAATAGCAATTCTCAGAATTATATGGTATAATCTAGGTATTTATTTGCAAAAGTTGAGTGACCTTTCTTTTGAGTTAAAATGGGAAAGCTAAAACATTCACATTTTATAAATCAAGAGAGCATATTAAACCATCTCAACCAACATCGGTTTGAAATCGTCATGATCTAGAAGATATAACACAAGAAAGACACAAATAAAATTTGGAGTGTGTCGTTTATATACTATGATTATTTCTTTGAATATTAAGTAGTGTTGTGTTTGTTTTAAACATAAACGGGCCTAGGTACCAAAGAGGGTGAGACTCTTACGCCTGTGATAGAAGTTTAAACCTCAGACCTCTTGTGGTGGTTTTAAACAGAAAAAAACCTAAAATTGCATACTCCACCACCTGGTATAACAATATAGATCATCCGACTTGCAAACTGGCTTTTAGCATACAATTGTAGAACCGGGAGCTCAATATGGCATGGTACATTTTCAGTTCGATTGCATATTAAAGATCAAAGTTATTGCTACATGCCACACAAACAGTTTATGTACCTCAAATGTCCATTGTCAGGTTCACAGGCATTGACGACTTCTACACCATCCACATATCCTAGAGCCTATCAAAGTGCATAGTAATCCTCTTGATCCGCACTCTAGCAGAAGCTTAAGGCAGTTACCTGTTCACTAATTCAATCCCAAACAACTCTATTTTATCAAAAGAAAACCTGGACCAAAGGTGAAAAAGCCAGGCACATGAATCACCTTGCCAGCTCATTTCCACCTCTAATTAGACTTTTTAGATATTAATAAGTTAAGTGTTCGTGAGGCTCTGATTTAATCTGGGAACCACGCAAAAATGCTACAAATTATCCTAAACTATGTATGTGAACAATTCTACCTAGTGTGACGTTTTTTTATGCTTGAATCAAAATGTAGTACTTAACTTGTTTAACACAGCTTCTATCACTATTTCCTCTTCAGATTTCATAAAAAAAGTGTGATTTGCATTGGCAAAAGCTTATGAAAACAGTGATAAAACTTTTGCCAAGATAAGTTATTATAATAATCGGCACAGAGCCATAGAATCAATATATTGAAAAGGTTGAAATATTTTGAAAATGAAAAGCTACCTGAATGGTTGAATGTGGAGGAATTTCCTGCATGCCTTTACTTCCATAAGCAAGTTCAGGAGGAACAATCAGCACCCGCTGCAATAACGATGAATTAAATATTACAAGCTATATCTTCATATTCCTGTATAGTTAAAAAAAGTATCAGTACAATGTCTGAAAGTTAAATGGGATTCATGTGAGTTTAGTTACTAATCAGACATCACAAGAAAGTGCATTGTTCTTCTTTAATTTGGCCTATTTGATGGACACTTGTTATTCGGAGGAATCACGATTGTGGGTACATTGGCAAGAGGTTTCATCCTAGATCGCATGAATTCCACAATCCCAAATGCTTTTAAGGTACACACTTTACCTTTAAAATGCAGTTTTTCTTATATGTTCTAAAAGTTTTACGGAGTATATGATTAAATTTGTTTATCATTTGCAGCTTCTTTACACAGCAACTTTCTTCGGTTCAATATTTTGCTTCAGTACATTTTGTTTCAAGAACTTGTACGCTTTTATAGTTTTCTTTCTCATTGGAGAGATACTCGTATTTGCCACTCAGGTAAGATATATAGTATAATATTAGGTATTGCTGCTAATAAAAAGCCACTTACTAATTTAGTTATTTACAAACCCACATCAAATAAAGCATCTTTTTTTACAATCATGTGCTTAAGAATAAAAGTAGATTAGGGAGCTTCGTTCATGTTCAAACAAACACGACCATCGTGACTTGCTTATACTTCTGAATTGAACGGTTAATAAACTTTGAAATCTAATGATTTGGAAATTAGGTTGGAAAAAACATCAAGAATGAATAGTTAAAAGTAAAACACGATTTAAAAAGATAACATACCTCAATTCTTTTATCGTGGAGTTCTCAAACAGTCATGCAACTTCTGTTTGTTAACAACCAACTTGGGTGGTGGATCCAACCTGAAACAAATGATTAAGTCGCATTCATCTCAGATTCTTTTGTTTTCACATTTCAATCATGAAAACTAAATTTTCTTTCCAAAAAAGTAGTATCTGATCAATATCTTTTGGCAAGACTAAGAAAAAAAGAAAACATTCTTTACCAATTTTGTCTTGGTCAATGTCTCAGCAACTATATGTGTCTACGACTGTGACCTTCTCTACAGCTAAAATTGTTTCATAGTGATCGACTCTTATTCCAGAAAGTACCAGATAAGGTACTAAAGGATCGACTCTAATTCCAGCAAGTAATCGCTGCAAGTAAAGCTAAATCTCCCAATAGACTCCATTCATTCTGGGCATTAAGGATGAACTATAGTAAGGACCACAACAGTTTATGTTTATCAAAGTTTTTCATTACCTATGCTAAGTACTATGTGTTTATATGCAGTGATTAGAAAAATGTAACCTAATCACTATCATTGATGCAATAACTGAACATCTACAATGAGTCATAGTAGATGTTTTAATTCTAGCTTTTTGGAGGAGTGTGGCGAGACGTGAAATTTGTTGTAATTTGAAGCTATGTGGAAGAGTGTGCAAGCAGGATGTAAAGAATATAGCTGAATCAAAAGGCGTATAAACGAAGAAGAAATTAAGTGAATAACCAATAAGAGAATCAACTCTTTCTGAACTAACAGCCCAAACCGGATCTCCCTGCAGAGAAGCAACCAAATCATTTGCGATAAACATGCATAATCCAAAGTATATTGTTTTTTTAACAACTTTTGGTTGTCGGTAAACATGCATTCACCCTCCCCCCCATGGGGGGGGAAGCTCCTTTCCTTTGCTTTTGATCCTGAAGTGTTGTGTACATAATTTTCAAAAATAAAGTGATCACAGTAGGCTTTTTATCCCAGTATGTATTGACTACAAATGATCACAATATGCATCCTCTTAATACCTAAGTTGCATACTATAATTAATTGCAAACTGAAGTGAATTCATTGTTAGACTACGTAATAGTGGGTCACTTAGCAGGGAGATCATCCTTTAAGTCAACTGTAACCCGAGTGTTGTTTTAATGTACATTGAAACACTACTTTGGCCCGAGTGTTGTTTAATGCCACAGTTTTAAACACCTACTTTGGTGGTCACTTTTATAGCAACTCGTTATCCAGTTTTAAGTTTCTAATAGCACATAAGATCTTTCAAACACAACCCTATATTAGAGTGGTAGACAGATGTTACTAAAGCATGCACCAAATCATTAATAGTTGCAGGCACTTGTATATAAGTTTCTAAAGTAAAAAATGGTTAATTGAGTTTGGTTTACCAAGAGATACATAAAACATACGTCTTCAATCGCATCTAAAAGCCGACGACACATCCCTTGACGCCTATATATGTTATGAGTTCAAATAAAAGGTATTTCTGCTAACTAATGCCCATGGATCCTGTTATATATATAAAAAAGAAAGTTATAATGCCAAATGCTCCAAAATGAATAGACATAAAAAGATCGAATGAAAATCAAGAAAGAATACCTTATGGTTGCTGTTGCAATCAATTCACAACTCCTCTCCAAAATTGATGTACAAAAGTCTCTGTAGTTTTGGTAAAAGTCCCAAACACGACCTGCAATAAGCAATTCCCATAGTGATTAATTGTTCAACTCTCAAAACTGTCAAAAATTAATTAACAAATTTAAAAAGCATTCCCAAACACCCTGTAACTGACAGTTATGTTGGCGGATAAACATAAATAATTCACTTGATTAAAATATGACAACATAGATGCATATAAATATTCCAAAAAATATATAGAACTGGAATTATCTTATGGTGTAGTATCATTAGAACAATGATTCTTGATAACGACGGCCATATCTGTAAGCGAAGCACCAGCAAGAATTACGAGACCAACCACAATCTAAAAATAAAAATCAGAAAACTACTTGTCAAGAATTTATGGTACACAACCACTTCAGAAAAACAACTGAGCATATGAATATTACCCTCTCCTTGCACAATGTGGGTATTGTGGTAGTCATAACCACTATAACTGTTATCCTTGGCCCTAAGCACCATCCCACTACAGCAATCATCGCCACGCTCAGACCAAGAACCTGCAAGAAGATTAATTAATTACTTAAAATTAGGACATACACACGGACCATAGAAAATTAGAGATGGTAATATGGCGGGGTTTCTGAATTTGGATCAGGTCTTCTGGAGTTGACCCGGAAACACTATTTTTTTTGTCCCTTTTATAAGAACATTCTATATACTAATATGTTAAGAAAAATATTTCTAAGAGCTTTCAAATAACAGTTTGGGGGAAACTTTTGAACCAGATCAATCATTTATGATTGAATCAGAAATAATACCAAATTTTAAACACTTCTTCTCACCAGCAATGTAGTCGCAAGATATCCAGGTATTAAGATCAGAAACCTTCCTATATCAACATGTGAATAACAATAATAATAAGAAGATCTTGTTTGTTAGCAAATACAAGTAGAACTGCATCTGTTAGCTCATCCTAATAAACAAAAAAATACAAGCACTCAGTCAGACTTGTAAAAGGCATGACGTTACTCAATTCATGAGTGGACTGTAGTAGTAAAAAATGCCTGAATGGCTTTGCATCTGTTATAGAGAATGCCTATTGAAAATCATCACTTATATCGTATATAACCTGATAGATAAGTGAGAGTTTCAAGAAATCAATATCCATACCTTCAGAAAGAGACGGGAGAAAATTTGGGACAAGAATGGTCTGCTCTTCTTCTTAGTATCATCATCAGCCTGTAATAACATAATATGGATTGAAAACCTTAAAACTGAATCAATAATACTCAACCTATAATGTCTAATATTAGTTTAAGTTTAGACCTCAAAGCGACTAATTGATCCATGAAGTGCAAACATTCTGATACAATTTAGGGTTTAGAGATACACGGTTTACTTGGTAAAATAAACGTATCTTTTAAAGTTGAAAACATAGTATATCTCCATAAATATGGTGTATATCCTGTTATAGAATGAGAATTATATGGTTTGTGTGTATCTTTAATATAAGTTATTAATAATGTTTTTCATACTAAAATACAAAGATCTGGATAGTCAAGTTGATAAAGGCATACAGCCGCTTGTCTTGTAGTCAGGGGTTCGAATCTTGATAGTATCCTATTTTTTACAAAAATTCTGAATTTTCATGAATTGTAGGTGCCATGTCATCATTGAGGTGGCATCCAGTCACTAATTCATATTTATTTAATACACTCATATTACGCCTCATGAATATATATATACTATAATACTATATATATATATATATTGCTTATACCAATAAGGGTATATATGGAATCTTACATTATATATAACAGGATACATAAATGCCATCCCATGCCACTTAAATGCCACATAATCACCAAAGAATGCTACCTCACCCACAATTTATCTTACATTATATATAACAGGATACATAAATGCCACTTCATGCCACATAATCATCAAAGAATGCCACCTCACCCATAATTTAATTCACGTCATCATCTTTTAAAGACACCTAAGCATTTTTTAATCCACATAGGCAGCCAAGAAAGCCACCTAAGCATTTGTTTAAGCTACCTACGCATTTAATTTCGTCCGAATTAATATATGAAAAAATTTGATGCTTGTGGGATTCGAACCCAGGTCTCTTACTACATAAGCAAGAACTCTAACCATTAGAGCCAAGCCATCAGTTGTTATAACACCCTGTGTTTTCAAGTCTTTGGCGACGTCGATAAATATGCTATCTATTTTTAGTGTT
>BQNB010042622.1:3352-36169 GCA_026074375.1 Tanacetum coccineum
GTCCTAGCTGCCTCAATAAAGGTCATGTTCTTTCTTTCAGCAAATCCATTTTGTTGTAGAGTTCTGGCATTACTATATTCCCTCTTGATCCCTTTTGACCCACAAAATTCAATAACATCCTTGTTCTTGAATTCTGTACCATTATCACATCTAATAGTTTTAACTTTTTGATTTAATTTGTTCTTAATTTGTCTTATAAAGTCCTTAAGGATTCCACTAGTTTCATCCTTAGTTCTTAAGAAAAACACCCAACTAAACCTGCTAAAATCATCAGTGATAACCAGGCAATAAGTCTTATGGTTTAAGCTCCTTACAGATGTAGGTCCAAACAAAGCAACACAAGTGTGATTTGGCCTTACAGGAGGTCTTGTGTTGCTTTCCTTTCTGACAAGCAACACAAGTGTGATCATTTTGAAAAATCTTTGAAGGTAAATCTCTTACAAGGTTTCCCTTTACAAGTTTGTTTAAGTTTTTGAAGTTAACATGACCCAACCTCCTATGCCATTTGTTAGATTCATCAATTGTGGCCTTTGCAATTAAACAAGCTAATCCTCCTTAAGGAACAATGTTCTCTAAATTTAAATTGTACATATTGTTTTGTGTATGGATTTTAAGTAATACATGATTTTCATCAGGTAACTTAAATTCAGGAGACAAAACAAGACATTCAGAGTCAGTAAACAGAACCTTGTTCTTTTTGTCACACATTTGTGACACAGAAAAGAAATTGAAATGCTTAAGTTCTTTCACAAAGCACACATCCTCAAAATCTAACTTTCCAGTTTTTATTTTACCTTTACCAGTGATGTATCCTTTACTACCTCCAAAAGCAACAGGGACACCATTAAAGTCTTGAAATTTAGCAATGTATGCCTTGTTTCTAGTCATGTGCCTGGAACATCTACTATTAATAATTTCTTTATTCTTTAAAGCTCTATGTGGATAATCCTGCACATCAAATAAAAGAGATTAGATTCTCTTAGGGACCCAAGCCTGTTTGGGCTTGAGTCTGCCTAGTGGATCTTTGAAAGTGAAACAATTTTTAAGACTGGATCCACCATTGTATTTGGAGACATTATGCCAGTTGTATCTTTGTGGTCTCCAATTACAACCTGCTGAGGGCTTAACAATGATTTCCCTTTTTCCCCTAACAGCACTAACTGTATTTACCTTAGCAGTATTTATTTTTTGTTTTAAAAAATTTGTTCTAAGTACTGTTGTCTTTTTGAAAGGCCTTGAAGATGGAGAATGAGTTTTGTGAAAAATATTTTCTGGTCTAACTCTATTCACAATGGGCTTAACTGTATTAACTTTCATAGCAGTACTAGTTAGTAATGTCTGTCTATTAAAACTATGCCTAGCAGTACTAACATTTTTAGTACCGCTAGCTCTAGCAGTATTAACTGGAATTTTGCCAGTTCTAGTTAGTACTGCTGTAGGAACAAATTGGTTTTGTTTATTTACTCTTTGCACATTGTTCCAAATTGACCTTATCTCCCTTTGACCAGAGTTCCTATTCAACCCATTGTTTAACTCAGCTTTTTTTAGCCATTCTCTTCTCATGGAAATCACAATATCTAATTAGATGATTAAGACTTCCACATACAAAATATGCTATTGCAGTAAACCCATATCCCAACTCTTTCTTGTCAACTTTAGGTTTTTGACTATGTGTGAAATGATTCTTAACAGTTTCCCTATGAGTTTTTACTTGCTGGTTAGCAAAACTAGGTGTTTCTTATTTTTTTGTTGGTATAGACACATACTCATCTTCACTATTTGATTCATACTCCTCAATGATAGGAGCATCAGACCAGACCTTAGGTTGACATTCTACATTATATTCACTGACAACTGGTTCAGACACTAATTCAGAGGGTTATGTACTAATGTTAGATTCACATGTATCAAATTCACTTGTTTGGGTTTCAGATTCACTAGGTTGAGTCTGTTTTGGATCATATGTAAATTGTGAGTAATCTACTTCAATATCAGGTCCAAATGGCATATAATTCCCTGTCATGGGTGGGGGTACAACATGCATTCCTCCTGATGTAACAAACCTATCATACAAAGGTTGCTTTTGCTAACTCACTCTCTTTATTCATAAAAACACTTTGTAAAACTTTATTCTCATAGCTCAAAATACCATCATATTTGTGATCCCCATACCCAAGCCTAAATTTATCATTAGCACTCATTTGGGTATTAAGCAGTTTACCAAGATTTTTTGAAGAGTTATGCCATTTTTCTACTTTAGCTTTTAAATCTTCTTTTTCTTTTTGAGCTTCTGCCAACAATTTCTTATGGTATGTTAGAACATCTGTTTTATCATCTAAGTCTATCTTCATAAATTTTATCTTTTGTTCATACCGAAGTTGACCTTGTTGATGAGCAACTAACTGTGCTTTAACTTTCTTAAGACCTTTAGTATATGCCTTTATTTCTATGCTTGCATCACTAAGTTGTTCTCTCTGAGCATCATATAGTTTTTAAGGTTAGCATAAGACTCTTTACACTTATTTGAACAATAAGTTACCTCTGTGTCTGATTTTGAGCTATTGCAAGCCATCAAAGCATAATCTTTATATTCTTCTGAGTGACTGGTCCAATCTATACCTTCTCCATCAATGGTCACCAATGCTTTAGAGTCCTCCTTCTTTCCAGTTCTGCTCTCATCCTTAGTTCCAGAGTTCCATGCATCCCTCCTCTTATTATCTTGATTTCCCTTGATTTTACACTCTCTAGCAAAATGCCTCGTCTTGTGGCAATTGTAGCATTCAACTTTGGTTTTTATTAAATCCAACTGGTTCTTTTGCATCAAATTATAGCTTTCTACCAGTCTTTTTATAGAACTTTTTCATTCTCATTGAGATCATGGCCACTTGTCACTTCAAGTCCATTTCTTCTAGGTTATATTCATCAAGCTGTTCCAAGTCCTCATGATCCAGTTGAGGGCAACTTGATTGATTAGCAAGCAAGGAGTATGATGATGTTTATTCATACTGTGAGTTTTGACCAGAAGTATTAGAAACACTATAAGCGGTACTAACATCATTAGTACTGCTGGTGTTCTCAGAGACAAATGCTACATTTTGCGTGTTAGAGGATGATGCAGTAGAGCCTTTTACATCATTCTCAAAAACTCTTAGATTATTGTACAAATCATCAAAGCTGAGACTGTCCACTCCTGGTTTGGTCCTCATAATTAGGGAAACTTGTGACCAGGCAGAAGGTAGAGATCTAAGGAATTTTTTATTTGCATCCTCAGTGGATACACCTGCTCCATGAATCTCTAAATGACTCAAAAGACTTTGGAACCTGTCATAGCCTTTATGAAGCCCTTCTGAGTTGGATACAGAGAAACCTTCAAACTATTGCTTCAAGATATACTTTTGCATCTTCTTGGATTCGTCATTTCCACCAAATCTAGATTTGATGGCATCCTACATTTCTTTTGCATCAGTCATCTTATGGAATTTAGCAAGATGATCTTCTGGTAGAGCCATAAGCAAGGTGGTCCTTGCTTTTCTCTCTCTTTCTTTGGCTACAAATTCTTCTGCAGTTCTTGGAGGCAAAACCTTAATTTGTCCTTGTGTATCTATAGTGATTGATACATGACCATTCCCATTTTATATAACTTCCCAGATTGGATAGTCTGTATGGGCCAAATAATGTTCCATTTTCATGGCCATATATCATATTCTCCCTTTTTTGAGAATAGAAAGTTTGATGGTTGATACTGTATGAGGAGTTGGTTGTGTTGGTGTTTGTGATGATGATGGAGGAGGTGGTGGTGGTGGAATTTCATCTTGTGATCCAGACATGTTTAGTTTTGTAGAATGGAGATGTATAACTGGATTTGTTTGTTTTTCTTACTCAGAGTTTCTCACAGGCTCTGATACCACTTGTGAGTCCCAAACTGAATAGATCTCTGCAACCTATTAAGGATGATAGCCAAGATGTATAAATACAGTTTGACTATATAGAAACACTGACTATGAATACTATGTGCTAATGCGGAATCTTAACACAAGTACTA
Organism: Tanacetum coccineum; assembly: GCA_026074375.1. Lineage (NCBI taxonomy): Eukaryota > Viridiplantae > Streptophyta > Magnoliopsida > Asterales > Asteraceae > Tanacetum > Tanacetum coccineum. The sequence goes on from BQNB010042622.1 coordinate 7,395, forward strand.
TGAAGAACAATGAAAAACTAAATAATAATTTCTATTAATCTGCTTTTAGTGATTACAGATTACTAACTATGAGATATGATTGTATGAGATATATTGAGCTCGTATCTCTAACTATGCCAAGAGGGATCCTTTTATAAACTAAGGATAAGCCCTAACAGGCTTACAAAATGCGTAAAAGATAATACATACCTTTTCCTAAAATATCTCATACATATTTCTTAAACGGTACTAACTAATTTCTACTACCGGTACTAACTAACTGATCAGTACTTAACATTTTGTACTGTCAGTACTAACTATAACTATCAGTACTAACTATTATTACTAACGATACTAAGTTAGGAAAACGTAATTCCCAACACACCACTTTACAAGTCTAAACCTATGATTTTAAAAGATTATAAAAAAGAAACAGACGTTAAGGTTGGTCAAATTTTTGAAAATAAGGAAGCTTTAGACTTGGCCATTAGATTGAAAGGTTTAGACGAGGGTTACCAATTTTTGAATGAAAGGTCAGCCCCAGAAAGGTATGCATTGAAATGCTTTAATTTTAATGAATGTGCGTGGAAGATTCGTGCTACACGTTGGGGGAAAATTGAAAAGTTTAGCATTACATTTTTTAATGATGTTCACACATGTCCAAAAACCAAAACATATCCTAACCATCGAAATGCAAACAAAAAGGTAATTGCTCACACTCTCACTCCAAAGTTACAAGATACTAAGCGTGTTTAAAAGGGAAAGATATATAACAAGATATAATGTCACAATATAAAATAAATTTATCTTACTAACAAGAATGGAGAGGGAAGGATTATTGTATACAACAGCTAAGTGGTTCACCGTATGAATCTTTTGAGATGCTTCCGTATTATTGTTATAATCTAGAACAAAAAAACGAAGGGACAATAACACGTATAAAAACAGACGAAAAAGGACTTTTTGAGATGTTATTCATTGCCCTTGGTGCGTCGGTAAGTCACGATCATCTTTTTTATTTATTAGATAATAGTAGGCTACCATAAAATTTTAATAACGTTTTTTTAATTCTAGATTCGTACGTTCGTTAATTATCTACGACCATTGCTTATAATAGATGCGGCACACTTAAAGGGTCAATACAAGGGAAAAAATCTGATAGCTGTCGGCATGGATGGAAACAACCAAATTGTGCCAATTGCTTTTGGTATATGCAAAGGGGAAACAGGTCCATGTTGGTCATGGTGGATGTCTGTACTTAAAGAATGTATAGGTGATAACCCTAATTTGCTATTCATATCTGACAGGCATGCTGCTATAGCTTTGGCAGTACAAAATAAATCTCCTTTAACATATCATGTTGTATGTTGTCGTCATTTAATGATGAACCTATCTTTGAAAAGAGATAAAACAAAGGCTCTATTCTGCAAAATATGCAAGGCTTACACAACAGAAGAATTTTCAAGCAGCATGAGCCATCTACAAAATATTCAGCCTGATGCTTACGATAAACTTTGTCAAGTTGGTTCCCAGAGATGGTCAAGAGCGCATTGCCCACTAGTGTGTTACAACTATTTGACATCGAATAGTATGGAGTCTGTTAATGCTTGTACTGTAGTGTATAGGAAGCTACCGGTGATAAAGTTAGCAGAGACATATCATGCAATGGTGCAAGACTGGTACTATAAACGTCACAAACTCGCTGGTATCTACTTTGTAAAACATAAATCATTGCATCATTTTTGCCTCGAATGTGAGCTACTATATTCATTTATTTTATGTTTAAATGTAGAAAATATGACGTATGAAATTACTGATTGGGCGGCAAACAAAGTGCGGAAAAAATGATGAAAAGTGCAAAATGGGTTGTTTGTGGTGTTAGTGATCATCAATACTAAGTTTATGACGGGAGATATAATCGTCAAGTCGACTTACATACAGGCACATGTCAATGTCGTAAATGGCAGCTTTTCGGGTTACCATGTGGTCACGTTATAGTTGTTACAAAGTATTTGGGTTTGACTGATTGTCTCCAGTTTGTATCAATTTGGTTTAAAAAACAAAAATACCAAGGCACATACGCTGCACCAATCCATTTTATTGGGAATGTTCAAGAATATGAATTTCCCCAACATATTCGGAAAGCTATACCTCCTAGGATGGACAACCCACAACCGGGTCGTCCAAAAAATACAAACCGAATAAAATCCCAAGGTGAGGAGCCTAGAGTTATACATTGTACGAGATGCAAACAAGCAGGACACAAACGTGATAATTGTAATAAATCAATTATCTTTGACCCACCTATAAACATACGAACACAACATGAACAACAAATTCTAAGATATGAACAACCATCATTCCACAACCCACACCAACAATATGACAACACTTTCCAATACTCATCACATCCACATGGTCAAAACACATACCCATCGCAGCCATACGATCAGTTTGACAATAACACATCTCAACCATATGATGGAAATCACACACAATCAACACAAATGTATGATCAATACGAATATCAAAACCAAGCATCTCATCATCTAGATGATCTAAACAATCATGCTTCAAATAGTTGGTTTAACTAATTTGGTTTGTAACAATTTGTATGTTTTTAAAGTTTTCTTATTTTTATTTAGTTAGTTATTTAATATATAGTACGAATGTTGTCATGTATTTCATTTCAAGGTTGTAAAAATATAATAAAAAGAAACAATAAACACGGGGTACCACTCACACTATATAAACCACATTATTATGGTTCAACTTTTACAACCACGTTACGTTCACTAAACAAAACTCATTTTAGAGTTCAAACAATGACTTGCAAAGTTCTACTACACCATTATGGAAGGTTCACTAGTCCTCCCAGAAGAAGTTTCGTTGGTGGGCTGGTTGCTACTGTAGATCCTGTAGAGTTGGAAAGATTTTCAACAAATCAAGTGAAAAGAATTTTAACATACTCTTTGGGTTACGATGAAAACTCCCCAACTTTTCTTTTTTTAAGGAAACCAAATTGTAGTTTCGATTCAGGTCTTGTAAAATTGGCTGATGCTTTACAAGACCGCAACATGTTACTCACGTATGCTCAATCTCATTAAAACCGACTACACATCTATGTTTCACGGGTGGAGATATCCCCACTTGTCATGGCCAACCAGCACAAAGATGAAGAAAACAAACAGGAAAAACAAGGAAAACCTTCTTGTTCAAAAAAGTTATTTGACTAGTTACTAAATAACTAAAAATTATGATTGTGTTTTTTGTATTCTAATTTACTTTTTTCATCAAATTTCTTTGATGTGGGCTGTAACAGTAAATATTGATGTGACAACTTAATAAAATGCTTTATTCAAACAACGAAATGACATATCATTTCTGACTACAACATGACGTATCAACTTTCCACTAACAAAATAGTATATATATACATGTGTACAACCAAAAAGATTGACAAATAAAATTTCAATCAAAACTTCTTTCTTTCATAAAATGTCGACGTCTAATAATAATACTTTCGAGTTCGAGGTACATCACAACGGCGGTTTTAAACTTAACCCGCTAACCTATCAAAATGGTTCAATACTCAATATAAACGTTCTAACAACAGATTTTGCAGATATGATTAGCTATCTTACTAGAAAAATATCAAGACGTTTTACTACTTTGTATTACACGTTGCCACCAAACAACACATTGTCAGGTTTGAAACAAATTAAGAATGATTATGATACAAATGTTATGTACGACATTGCAAAAGTTGTTGGTAAGATCCAACTTTTTGTTTCTCATCATCATATATATTTAAGCACGGTGCTGATTCCAAACAATGGGTCATTGGAGGAAGCATTTGCAGGTATCATATCAGAAGCCACTAAAAAAAACTAGAAGAATCACTCACTTATCTACATCAAATGCAAAAACAAAAATACAAAAAGTTCGATTACTATGAACTTTCTGATGATCTAGGATTTATTAATAAAACAATACCTACCACACCATATACGCAAACCAAATTCAATTTTTTGGTTCACAATAATGGTCAATTGGTCCTCGATAACACAAAAAACACAACGTACATCAACGGTGGAATAATGAACATCAACATTCCAAGAATGAAACTAGAAGAGCTGAAATAATATTTGTCTAATATTTTGGGTACTAACATCCATGCTCTTTATTATAAAATACCGGACAATGGATTTTCAATAACCGTAAAACTTAGAAACAACTATGATATGCATGTCATGTTTGATATTTCTTCAGCGCATTACAAATTGAAAATTTACATTGACCACCTAGGTGTCGATTTTATTATTTCCAAATATATTTACACAAATGCTAGCTTGGCAGAAATGATGAACCATGTAATAACCAACTACACAAGTGATAGTGAAGACAATAAAAGGGAGGTAGCACAAAATGATTACACTTTCAATCAAATGGTTGAATGGGCGGAACAAGAACATTTTGAAGACGAAGAAACCAAGTTATCATGTCCAAAGATAGATCTAAGCACGGTGCTGAAATCCAACAAAGGCTCTTCGGATAAATCATTTCAATCACTTAGCTATCTACATCAAATGCAGAAACAAAAAAAAATCGAGGAAACCAAAGCAGTTCGACATAAGAAATTAAAGAAACGTATGTACTAATATTCATGTAACTCAATATCTATTAACAATGTCTTTTCAATGTAGACACTTTGTTTCTCTTTTTTTCTATTTATTTAATAATTAAGTATTACAGTTGATAAAGACTAGTCCATTAAATTGTCTATGATCTCTTTTAAATGTACGATATCTATGACAACATAGACAGTCCATCATCATACAGCTATTGATAAATACAAGCCAAACTATTTCCCCTATATCAACTAGCTTTGCATATACAATACAAACAAATCACACACACACACACACATAAACACACTTCTTCTTACTACTAACAAAGTCTATGGCTGATTCTGCAAATGATGCACGTAAAACAATTGTTGCCAACCTGCAAAGGGAGCTTGAAGCCGAGGCCACACTAGCGAATACAATGTTGGGCAACTTAACTCGTTATTTTGAACAAATGCGTATCCGCGAGATACAAATTACAATGTTGCAGAATATGCCTACAATGAGCCTTAATAGCTACGGATTACATGCTCTACTAATGACCCATGAAGCGGATATACGTACAACAAACAACTTAAATCAGAGCAAGGACCAACTTGTTGAGAAGCATTGTTGAAAGGCAAAACTTCATTAACAATTACATGGAAATATAGATTGTCGAATCATGTTGTTTAACAACACCTAGCCAACCATTTGTGTTCTTGTTTGTTGTTGTCCGTTTTAAGTCAGAATAATAAGCTTGCCAATGTACTAGATTAGGTGGATTTTTTATCAACTATGTAATTGTACTCAATGATCATATAAATCAAGATCTTGTTTGTACATTTATTTGAATTAGCACATCAAAGACCAACATACTACGAAGTTTAAAGTGTAAATTAGGCTTACAATTGCCAAAAAAGGAGGAAATTCAAATATCATTTGTTTTTTTTCATTCGTAACTACGGTGTTCGTGAGAGCAATAGTTGTTGTTTTAATTTAAGCTATAACCATGATAATCATGGTTTTATGTATTCTGTAGATGAAAACTTAGCCTTTAAGCATATGGATTCTAATTTAAATATTTTCTCTCTTACACCAGTTGCTTCATCTGAAGGTGTGTGGTGTTTTGCCTTTGGCGAAAATTCGATGCTTCTCCATTGGAACCCATCAATAAAAAATCGGTTGGAATATCAGTTCCTAATTACACGTATGAGCCTGATTCACCAAAAATGATATTTGGTTTTGGTATTTGTCATGTCACTCTAGAGCCAACCATTTTGAAGATAAATTACCCGTTATACACTGACGGTCCATGGTATGTGTCAGTGTCTACATTAAGCTCTTATACTCAAACTAATTTTTCATTCACATAAATTATTAATTCTATCTTCTCATTTTCTACCATGGATTCTAACCTAGAAAATGTTAGGTTAAATGTCTTTATGAAACTACAAGAAGCACTTGATGAATAAGCTATTTTGGAGGAACAAAATTTATCCTTGATGCATCATTTTGCTGATAGGTTTACGGATCGTAGGGTGGAAATTAACAATCTAATGGTTTTGCAAGATCACCCACTAATTGACTATAGTAAGTACGCCCTTGGATGCATGACAGGGGCGGACATGAAGAAGTGTGTACACTTGAAAAGTGTTAGAGATGAGTTGCTAAGGAGTATGAAAGAGAAAAGACAATTGATGACGAACTACAGAGACATGTAAAAGGATTACTGCTTAACACAAGTTTGCTAACCATCTTTGTAATTGTTTGTTGTTGTTTTAAAGTTTTTTAAATCCTCTAAATAAGGTTGGCCATGTAATCTCGTTTTGTAATGTTATTAATGAATATTGTTGATGTTTAAAAATTATAGTTATCGCGTTATACAATTGAACTAATAAAAAACCATTAAATAACAACAACTAACACACTTTGCAACATCATATCTTATGCATATTAAATTATTTTTGTAACAAGTTTTGGTTCACTTTGTAGACCTCATCAAAGACAACACTACCGACAAAAACAAAATATTTTCAAATAATGTATCAATAGCGTAAAACGTACTCAAAAATTGCCGATATCGTTATTTTCCAAAACATATCTAAACCCTAATAAAAACCAAACCCTAAATTTTTAAATTTTATCTCAACATAAAAAAAATTAAAAAAATTTATCACCATTAGAATTGCGCGATAAACTATTTTTTTTATATAAAATTCGCAAACACCACTAAAACAATGACACGTGTTCTTCGAGTTCTTGGACCATTCTGCGCGATAAACTTGGTCTTTTTGGTAAAATCAGAAAAGTACGGTTACTGCAAGAAAACTCATTTCTGATTTGGTTGTTTCGGTAAATTTCGCTTAAGAGAATGAAATACAAATTTATTTGTTCATGAGTTCATATAAATGTTTCTCTCAGTTTGATCTTAACCATCATAGCACGAAAATAGTATCGTTCTGCAATATAGACAATTATCTACATGGAAGTATGGAACGGTGGCTCCTAAAATATGTTACTGTGTTTATTTGATAGCTTTAATTAAATCGACCCCCTGTGGCTATCTTTTAAGTGTGGTTAGGGATCGAGTTGATTTCATTCTTTGAAATTAATAAACTTAAAGATAATATCATCATCAAAGGCCCATGTGTTTTCATAAGTATTAGACCATCTTTAACAATGTATGTTTGCATGTGCCTTGGGTGCCGACTGGCTAAGTTGGCAAGTAGCACGCGTCCTCCTTTAAATTGCACAACTTGGTCATGCAGATGACCGAGTCTTGATTTGTGTTTGTGTTTGTGTGTGTGATTTTGATTTTGGTGAGCTATAATTGTGTTAAAGTAAGGTATATTTGGGTGGTAACCGTGCTTGTTTTATTTTACTAAGTTTATTGTAGAGAGAGAAAATTAAGTTGACGCTGATATAACAGTTTTCATCACGATCATGATGCTCGCTTATTACGCCTTAGCCTTATAGGTCTAAGGGTCTTGTGCCTAATGTTACCACACTTTTCCTAGAGTTACAACCATAGTAATGTTGTGGCAACGAAACAACACTGTTACTTATGTGTGTATTTTCATGGGCCTTCTTTCAATGTAGTGAATGCGGATAATACAATACTAAATAGTTGTTAAATATGTTAATGTGACTACGCCTTTTAGCGAGGTTCTCATGGTTACCACAACGTTACTAGGTGAGATAAATATAGATCACAAATCCTCCAAAAATCTAAATATCAAATCTCAATCATTCTTTTTTTTCAACTAAAAAAACATTTACGTTATTTTAAAACAAAAATAAGTATTTACAAACCACTTATTATTAAGCTAAACAAATCATATCACTGTGACGAGAATTAAATCATCCATCTATAGAGAATCATTTTTATATAATTTTAACGAACTTTGTGTATAACAAGCAAAAGAACCCGCGCGTTGCGGCGGGACTAATTTTTTTCCCCATTTTTATTTTACGTTTCGGGGGTATTTTTTTTGGGCGATGCGTTATTGCGGGGCTAATTTTTAATATTTTCTTTTTTTGTATGATTCGGGGGAAAAAAATTGCGTTGGGACGGGCTAATTTTTTCCCGAATATTCTCTTTTTTTTGGGACGGTTTTGTAAATTTTTTTACGGGAATTTTTGTGTAAGAAAATCGTAAATAGTTAAAAGGTGAGGGTCTGTTTTGTATTTTTTTTACTTTTGGTCAGATTTCAGGCTAATTTTGGGCTAGTTTTTTTTTTTTACTTTGGGCCACATTTTATGCGAATTTTAGGCTAGTTTGTCGACAAATGTGTATATTAGTAATAAATTTTTTTATATATTTTTTTTGAACGGCAACTTTATTAGAACAAAACACTAGCAAGGAGCTAGAGACAAAATTACAAACAAATTAAATAGAAATGTTGCAACCAACTAACCCAACTAAAGTTACTTTTACATCTAGAACGACACCATGTGAAAGAACGCGACACTATATCATCAAAAAGAACATCTTTGTGCCGTTTGCACTGGAATAGTCAATTCTTTGTGTCGGTTGGGACATGGTGAAATTGATTTTCATTTGTTGTGTTGAAATGAAACCAACACTTGAAAATTTCTTATCCCTTGTAGGCCTTGCCAATTCTCAAAACACTTATCCATAGGATCCGGCTAAAAGAACAAACTATCTGGGAGAAACCTAACTGTTTATTGTTTTATCCGATATCGCACAATGCTAGCAGTACAAACTGCTTTATCGGACAACTCTGGCAGTATAAACTTTTCTCAGATACAACTTAACGAGTACAAAACTTTCTTCTCTGCAACAGTTTCATATTTCTTTAAACATTGGCAGTAAAAAACTAATCACGTTCCAAAATCCTCCAAGTAAGAACAGTTTAACATCACGAGCTTTGAACAGTATAAATAACCAATGTTTGAATAATACCAATTTACACGAATAGTATTTGACAAAGCTCAAATATGTAAAACTTCTGTTTTGCTGGCGTTTTTAACTCCTATGCTGCCAGACATAACCATGAACAGTCGCAGCAAAGAAAACACTGGCAAGGTAGTAATTCTCATTTCGAGGCTCCAAAACTCTTACTATCACGCCCAAAGCTGTAGTAAGTAGTTATTATTAATACTGTTAATAACAATACTAATATTCTTTTGTGCAGCACTAACCAAAACTTGAATTAAGAAACATGCGTGATTCATATACCAAAATGAATACTACCAATATCACGTTTACATGCATTCCCATACTTTACTAATCATGTTGGACGAATAATACATGCAGCAGTAACATCACATGGCCAATCAACAGCCAATGATATTTACAAATCTTGTTCTTTTGAGCCCATTTTCTCTTACATTACACACAACTATGCAAACATTGTAATATTTGGTTATAAACTGTTCCAATGCGTACGAAAAGTAGTACTATATTATGTTTGATAAAAACTCAATTGTAGTAGTAATGTTATTCCAAAAAATTAGAAAACTTATCCTTGAAGCCCAAGCAAGTATAAAGTAGCAGTATTAATGTATCTTTTGAGCCCAAGCATACAAACGTGTATAATACCAGCAGTATTTTCATCACACGTTACCTCCATAACAAAACCCTAAAAACCAGGAATTCAAATCTTCCATCTTTAAAACCGAATCTTTTCCATGTATACATCTGTTGGCAGTAGTAAGGGTAATCGAGCAGCACAAACAGTAGAACAAGCATTACAAACTCGAGCAGTACAAATCCATGGTAAGCAGTACTAAATTTTTTTGTTTTATCTATTTATTGCTTAGCCAGTGTAATTTGACAAGCTGTTCATATAATCTCACTTCCTCCCTCCTTTTGTGACACTCTAAATGTGGTCTTGAAACAGCATTAAATAGACCAAAACTCGATATTCATCACCCACATAACCTACAGTTATATTGGTTTGCCCCATCCAGATCCTTACCACGTCCATGTTAGGAGTTAAAATTATTCAATCCAATAGCACACATAACAGCATCATACGATCACACAAGCTGCAGAAACATATATGACGAAACCCTAAAAAGAATTTAAAGGCAACATACCTTATTGCACAGCTCTAAATCTATCATGACTCAAGTTGGCACATGTCTTCATATGATTAGGGTTTTGAAACTCCCTTTATGTCGACAGCCTGTTGCTTCATCATTATATACCAAGTAAAAACCCAAGACAAATTAGGATTTATGGAAACAATCATCTTTTGAAACCCTAGTGAATTAGGGTTTATGCCACATCACATCGTGATTATAGGCGTATAAACACAACCAATGAATCTTCTGCTGATGTCTGCCTTTTCTTTTCCAGTTCAAAACATGTCATGACATCCTGTAATTGACACCTTGTTGAACTATGGTTTTATAAAAACCATCTTGAGTGCATCATTTGCTGCTTATTCTTTTGTCCAAGAACTACTCACGAACCAGCCTTGAAGTCTTCTTTTTTCCTTCATAGCACGACACCAATTATAAACCAACTGCTTTTAAAACTCACGCTAGCAGTACTAAGTCCTCTGTACTAGTAGTACTAAGTAACAACTGGCAGTACTATATGCATCATCTGCTACCATTGTGACGCAAAAACTTTCTAGTGTTGCCCTTGCTGATTACGCCATAAATATTATAACCATACCGCCAATCCCATGTTTACTTTTTGCAAATCCAATCATATAGGTACACAACAACCTGCTGCTTCCAGTGAACAATCAACTCAAACACAAAATCCTTATGACTTCAACTATTAATTCCATCTAACACTTCTCTTTTCCTACACAATGTTAGTCCACAATCACAAAAAATACAAAACCCATCAATTTACAATCACACTTTCTTTATGAATTGCCCTGCAATAAGAAAGTTAGTGTCTTTTGAAGTCCCAAGCTAGAACTGACTTGAACCTGCCTAGTGCATCAACATAATCATATCTTGTCAAGGTCTTTGATGCACTATTTGATTTGGAAACATGGTCTAATTCTTCATGTTTTGGTTTCCAAACCCAGCTAGTTGAGTCCTTAACAGTATTAACCTCTGCTTTTGGCCTAACGGTATTAACCCTTGTACTCTTAACAGTATTAACTCTTTTGTTGAAACATCTGTTGTAATTTGATGTTTTCTTGTTAAAGGGTCTTTTAACAGATGAATATGCTTTATAATAAGATTATGTTGTTGGCATAGCATCATTCATTGTTGTTCTGGGTTGAGCAGTACTAATTGATTTGGCAGTATTAAGTGATACTAGGCTTGACTTAGTTAGTACTGCTTGTGGAACTATGTTACTTTTTGGATTAGGGTGAGAAAATCTACCAAAGTTCTGGTGATTCACCCTCTTTGAGTTGTTCTACCACACTGGTTTAAACATGTTTTTGTAATCTACTTTAATCTTTTTCTCTTTGTGTTTAATGGTATAGTGCAGTGATTAAAAACTACCCCATAATAGCAAGAATATTGTTTAAACTCAAAATTTTCACCCATAATTCACTAAGTCATCATACCATTCTAGTTTCTTTTATTTCCTCTAGGACTCTTATTGTTTTTCCTAGGGTTTTTTGCTTGCCTATTAGTTTCATTCCTAGCATTAAATATTCAATCTTTTCAAAGCTAGGTTTGTATTGTTTTTGTTATCCTTTGGTTTGACCCACAATCTCATCATCTTCTCTGTTAGAATTCCCATTCCTCAATGAGTGGGTTCACTCATCCCTAACAGTTTTTATTTTAGGCTTTTCCAATTTATCAGTACTAGTTTTCCAGGGATTTACTTGTTTAACTTTAGACACACTAGTAAATTGCTTCACTTACTTTAGGACTTTTTGCATCCCAATATGCCAAAACCTGCTTTATCATTAGCACTCAACTTGATATAATTAAGCAGTGTATTAAGATCTCTTTAGAAGAAGTTTCTAATTGATTCTAATTTGGTTTTTAATTCTTCTTATTGTTCTTTTACAGATTCTGCTAATAGTTTTTTGTAGATTAGATATGTGAGTACATCTGTTTTGTCATCTAAAATCAATTTTCATAATTATAATCTTTTCCTCATACCAAAGTTGATTTTTCTGCTGAGCAAACTAATTGAGCCTCTACCTTTTTTAAAGCTTGAGTATAGGCTTGAATTTCTATACTAGCATCACCAAGTTGTTCCCTTTGAGTATCATATAATTTTTTAAGTTGTGCATATGATGGCTCACATTCAGTAGAACAAGTATGTACCTTAGAATTAGCATTTGAAGAACTTGAGTTGTAGGCCATCTCTTCTTCGACAAACAAATCTTGTATAGAAAATGTGTTTTTCTTATTCAAAGCTTCTTAACCAGCTCTGATACCACTTGTTGATCCCGCTCTGAACAGATCTTTAACTCCTTAGCTGATATAAGGTTTAGTTATATTGGATAAGTCCAAGACAACAATGGTAGAAACTTTGATTGGAAATATCACAAACTATGCGGAAACTAGGGTTGTGTACTAAGAAGAAGAATAACAATAAACTAAACTTTAGCTCCACTATATTGAATACGGTTACTGCTGAACTAGTAAACAGGGTTTACAGTCTTTGAAGCTATGACAAAACTATAAAAAAGTTTCATGTGTATGATCGGATGTCATGTGTAGAGATTGATTTGTGTTTTCTCTACACCCTAGGACCTTCTTTTATACACCAAGAAGTCCATTAGGGTTTACAATATATTCCTAACATATCTAGTCAGCCATATTGAATACCATAACTAAGTATTCAATATGTTTCTAACAATGAGGTCAACATTAATCAATTGAAATTCAATTACTTTCACGATCATTGTTACTCCTCTATCTACTATTTAATACCTCAAATTATACTTCTCATCAACATAAAGTCTTCCAATCAATCATTAAGTCTTCAATCATCTAAATGTCTTCAATCATCATTATGTCCTTCATTAATAAACATAATTGTCTTCAGTTGAAACTTCTCTTTTATCATTGCTTTTAATTCCCAACATATGTATTTGGTAAAAATTCTGTATCGTTTTTAATCTTGTTATGTATTCTGTTAAAATGTCGTAGAAATGGTATCGCTCACTACAAGTCTTATTATATCATGTTTAAATAGTATATTCTCTATTTAAATGAATGAGTTATGTATTATTTTGTTTTTATGGTAACGACCACATGTTTTTATTGAACACAACCATTTTATTGTTACCCAAATTGAATACATTACAAAGCCCTAAAACTAAGAAAACAAGCAAGGCATTCACAAAATTACAATCCAAATGACAAACTACTCCTAAACTAGATTGTCCATGTACATTGTACAGTTCGTAAATAGTGCATTCGAATTCGTGGTGTTGTTCCGGGATGCCTTATGCATTTCGACTACTGCCTCTAGTAATTTTATCTTTCCAAGTAAGTGCTTGCAGTTTGAGCACCCTTCATTTATTGAAGTTCTTGAATGATGGTTTTGAGGTGTTGTATTTCCTGAGGAATAGCTATTAGGTGATGAAGGTTCTGAGGAATAACTTGGAGTCGATGAAGATCCCGAAGAACTCATTAGTAGACGGATTCATTCCTCTTTCCATAAAAAAAATTACATCCATAATCATTTTCCTTAGGCTGTTATAGAGTAAATAAATCAATTAATACAAAATAAACAGATTAATATAGAAAACACAAAAAAAACAAGTGATTGTTCACCTTAGATCGTGGACATGCATAATAAAGTTGACAACGAGTGTTAGGTTGGTACGATTCTCGGAGAGCAACATCTCCTTTTCCACAACGACATGCAAAAGCTTCATATGACACCATTTTCACCATTGCAATGTAATCTATTCAAGAGTTTTATGAATAAATGAATATCAAACCTAACGTGTTGTTTGCAAATAGTTTCAAAGTATGGTATTTATTTTACAAAAACATATTTGACAAGTCATTTATAGTTGGTTTTATCACTTTGTATTTTACGTGATTTATGACATAATTTTGACAATTCACTGACAGATATGACGAATCACTGAATATATAGAAACATTACATAGAGTTGTAAATTAAAACATTACATATATAAACATTACATATATAAATCCTAACAAAATACATAGAGTTGTAAATTAAAACATTACATATATAAAACATTACATATATAAATCCTAACGAAATACATAGTGTTGAATATATAGAAACCCTAAATACAATACGAAATCCTAACATAATACATAGAGTTGTAAATTAAAACATTACATATATAAACTAGTGCGGTTTTAACATTAATATATTATTTGATTACTTGGTTCGGTACGTAGAATTAGTGACTCTTTGTGTGGGCCAATGAAAAATGAATCACGGTTTGCTTCGACACCGATGTTCACAAAGCCCTCAATGATTGGATGCAACACTTGCAGTGAGCGATACCATTGTTGGACAATTTCTGCTTCCACTATTGGTTCATTATCATTACTAAATCCAAGTAATTTGAGAAAATGACATGCTGGGTGTGAAATGGTGAATAACAGACTGCACGATGAAATAAAACCATCTTGAAAATCTAACACCCATGCATAAATAATACGATAATCCCCAAAACCAAAGCTTCTAGAAATTATAAGAGAGTCTCCTAGCTGAGAAATATAGTACGGAGGTGAAAACTCCCCAACTCCTACCTGTTCAGGCATGTCTTGTACATGGAACTGGTGAGTAACCAAATCAAATGAAACTATCAAGTAAATTTTGTTAGAAATACAATCATCATTATAAAACTTTTTTGATTCAATCCAGAAAATTTTACCATCTATAACTGCTTGACCTGACCGTTTTATTCTTATCGGTGGACGTGGAAAACAGTCATAATCAAGATTATACCAAATTCTAGAGCTTAACGTAGACACCGACACATACCATGGACCGTCAATGTATAACGGGTAATTTATCTTCAAAATGGTTGGCTCTAGAGTGACAGGACAAATACCAAAATCAAATATCATTTTTGGTGAATCAAGTTGAAGTGTGTAATTAGGGACTTATATTCCAACCGATTTTTTTATTGACGGGTTCCAAAGGAGAAGGAATGAATTTTCTAAAAATGAAAAACACCATACCCCTTCAGATGAAGAAACTGGTTTTAGAGAGAAAACATTTGAATTGGAATCAAAATTCCTAAAGCCTAATTTTTCATCAAATGAATGGATATAACCTTGAGTATTATGCCTAAAGCTTAAATTAAAACAACAAGTATTTCTCTCACGACAGCTATAATTACGAATGAAGTCGAAATTGTCAATGGAAAACTTTCATTGCTTTGACACAACACAAAATTGAAGTAAAGACTTCACGAGAAGTCTATTCATGATATCTGTCAAACGGTATGTTGTCTGACATACTTACTTTAAGAAAAAGTTAGATAAGGTTGTATGGTGATTTTGTAAATAAAAATAGAGTAATGTTATGAGTATGTATAGTGTACATGACATGTCATAAATCGCTACAAATACTAAGTGATTATACAAATTTCATTGACTTGTCTAGTCAATGTTTCTATTCAGTCATTGAAATGTCAAGTCAAATGTCAAATCATGTCATAAATCGCTACAAATACTAAGTGATTATACAAATTTCATTGACTTGTCTAGTCAATGTTTCTATTCAGTCATTTAAATATCAAGTCAAATGTCAAATCATGTCATAAATCGCTACAAATACTAAGTGATTATACAAATTTCATTGACTTGTCTAGTCAATGTTTCTATTCAGTCATTGAAATGTCAAGTCAAATGTCAAATCATGTCATAAATAGCTACAAATACTAAGTGATTATACAAATTTTATTGACTTGTCTAGTCAATATTTTTATTCAGTCATTGAAATGTCAAGTTAAATGTCAAATCATGTCATAAATCGCTACAAATACTAAGTGATTATACAAATTTCATTGACTATATATATGATCACAGTTACTCGAACTGACAAAAAACTTCACTTTGAAATCTATAAAAAAATATGGGATCAAATATTAAAAAGTTTAAATGTTTGATTCATTATAACGGAATAAATCGAGATGCCATTTTGCATGAAGATTTGACGTACACAATGTTACACGAAATGGTGATGAAGAAATTCAATTTGGAAGCAAATTATCCATTAAATTTATCTGCTAAGCTGTCGTCAATAGACGATAATTTTGATATCACCGACGACCATGAGATACAGTTTTTTGTAGAATGTGCTTGTAATTCTAAAGATGAAGTAGCACATTTGTATGTTTCTAAACATAAAGCATTATATGATACTACAAGCTCTTTGGAAAACATGTTTTATGATTTCTTTGAACCAACAACTTTGGAAAACATCAGACCATCTAATAATATTACAAATATGTCTTTCGACAACAATGGTCTGGATTTGAATTTTGGAACTAGTGATTTTCATAACAACGTATCAAATTAGCAAAATGAGTCCCATTTTGAAAAACCCGAATGCTCTTTTGCGTTCGGAGACTACCACGAATATGAAGATGAAAAAAATGAATTTGATGATGTTGTGGATGACAACCCATTACCCAATTACCAATTGTGGACAAAAATACATGTCTTTTAAACCAGACATTCCAGAAACACCACTTTACAAGTCCAAACCTATGATTTCAAAAGATTATAAAAAAGAAACAAACGTTAAGGTTGGTCAAAATTTTAACAATAAGGACGCTTTAGACTTGGCTATTAGATTGAAAGGTTTAGACGAGGGTTACCAATTTTTGAATGAAAGGTCAGCCCCAGAAAGGTATGCATTGAAATGCTTTCATTTTAATGAATGTGCGTGGAAGATTCATGCTACACGTTGGGGGAAAACTGAAAAGTTTAGCATTACATTTTTTAATGATGTTCACACATGTCCAAAAACCAAAACATATTCTAACCATCGAAATGCAAACAAAAAGGTAATTGCTCACATTCTCACTCCAAAGTTACAAGATACTAAGCGTGTTTTAAAATGGAAAGATATACAACAAGATATAATGTCACAATATAAAATAAATTTATCTTACCAACAAGCATGGAGAGGGAAGGATTATTGTATACAACAGCTAAGAGGTTCACCATATGAATCTTTTGAGATGCTTCTGTATTATTGTTATAATCTAGAACAAAAAAAACGAAGGGACAATAACACGTATAAAAACAGACGAAAAAGAAGTTTTCGAGATGTTATTCATTGCCCTTGGTGCGTCGGTAAGTCACGATCATCTTTTTTATTTATTAGATAATAGTAGGTTACCATAAAATTTTAGTAACGTTTTTTAATTCCAGATTCGTACGTTCGTGAATTATCTACGACCATTGCTTATAATAGACGCGACATACTTAAAGGGTCAATACAAGGGAACAAATCTGATAGTTGTCGGCATGGATGGAAACAACCAAATTGTGCCAATTGCTTTTGGTATATGCAAAGGGGAAACAGGTCCATGTTGGTCATGGTGGATGTCTGTACTTAAAGAATGTATAGGTGATAACCCTAATTTGCTATTCATATCTGACAGGCATGCTGCTATAGCTTTGGTAGTACAAAATGAATTCCCTTTAGCATATCATGTTGTATGTTGTCTTCATTTAATGATGAACCTATCTTTGAAAAGAGATAAAACAAAGGCTCTATTCTTTAAAATATGCAAGGCTTACACAACAGAAGAATTTTCAAGCAGCATGATCCATCTATAGGATATTCAGCCTGATGCTTACGATAAACTTTGTCAAGTTGGTTCCCAGAGATGGTTAAAAGCGCATTGCCCACTAGTGCATTACAACTATTTGACATCGAATAGTGTGGAGTCTGTTAATGCTTGTACTGTAGTGTATAGGAAGCTACCGGTGATAAAGTTAGCAGAGACATATCGTGCAATGGTGCAAGACTGGTACTATAAACGTCGCAAACTCGCATGTATCTACTTTGTAAAACATAAATCATTGCATCATTTTTGCCTCGAATATGAGCTACTATATTCATTTATTTTATGTTTAAATGTAGAAAATATGACGTATGAAATTATTGATTGGGCGGCAAACAAAGTGCGGAAAAAATGATAAAAAGCGCAAAATGGGTTGTTTGTGGTGTTAGTGATCATCAATACCAAGTTTATAACGGGCGATATAATCGTCAAGTCGACTTGCATACATGCACATGTCAATGTCGTAAATGGCAGCTTTTCGGGTTACCATGTGGTCACGTTATAGCTGTTACAAAGTATTTGGGTTTGACTGATTGTCTCCAGTTTGTATCAATTTGGTTTAAAAAAACAAAAATATCAAGGCACTTACGCTGAACCAATCCATTTTATTGGGAATGTTCAAGAATGGGAATTTCCCTAACATATTCGGAAAGCTATACCTCCTAGGATGGACAACCCACAATCGGGTCGTCCAAAAAATACAAACCGAATAAAATCCCAAGGTGAGGAGCCTAGAGTTATACATTGTACGAGATGCAAACAAGCAGGACACAGACGTGATAATTGTAATAAACCATTTATCCTTGACCCACCTATAAACATACGAACACAACATGAACAACAAATTCCAAGATATGAACAACCATCATTCCACAACCCACACCAACAATATGACAACACTTTCCAATACTCATCACATCCACATGGTCAAAACACATACCCATCGCAACCATACGATCAATATGACAATAACACATCTCAACCATATGATGAAAATCACACACAGTCAACATAAATGTATGATCAATACGAATCTCAAAACCAAGTATCTCGTCATCTAGATGATTTAAACAATCATGCTTCAAATAGTTGGTTTAACTAATTTGGTTTGTAACAATTTGTATGTTTTTAAAGTTTTTTTGTTTTTATTTTGTTAGTTATTTAATATATAGTACGAATGTTGTCATGTATTTTATTTCAAGATTGCAAAAATATAATAAAATGAAACAATAAATACGGGGTACCACTCACACTATATAAACCACATTATTATGGTTTAACTTTCACAATCACATTACATTCATTAAACAAAACTCATTTTAGAGTTCAAACAATGACTTGCAAAGTTCTACTACACTATTATGGAAGGTTCACTAGTCCTCCCAGAAGAAGTTTCATTGGTGGGCTGGTTGCTACTGTAGATCCTGTAGAGTTGAAAAGATTTTTAACAAATCAAGTGAAAAGAATTTTAACATACTCTTTGGGTTACGATGAAAACTCCCCAACTTTTCTTTATTTAAGGAAACCAAATTGTAGTTTCGATCCAGGTCTTGTAAAATTGGCTGATGCTTTACAAGACCGCAACATGTTACTCAGGTATGCTCAATCTCATTAAAATCGACTACACGTCTATGTTTCACGGGTGGAGATATCCCCACTTGTCGTGGCCAACCAGCACAAAGATGAAGAAAACAAACAGGAAAAACAAGGAAAACCTTTTTGTTCAAAAAAGTTATTTGACTAGTTACTAAATAACTAAAAATTATGATTGTGTTTTTTGTATTCTAATTTACTTTTTTCATCAAATTTCCTTGATGTGGGCTGTAACAGTAAATATTGAAGTGACAACTCAATAAAATGCTTTATTCAAACAACGAAATGACATATCATTTCTGACTACAACATGACGTATCAACTTTCCACTAAAAAATAGTATATATATACATGTATACAACCAAAAAGATTGACAAATAAAATTTCAATCAAAACTTCTTTCTTTCACAAAATGTCGACGTCTAATAATAATACTTTCGAGTTCGAGGTACATCACAACGGCGGTTTTAAACTTAACCCGCTAACCTATCAAAATGGTTCAATACTCAATATAAACGTTCTACCAACAGATTTTGCAGATATGATTAGCTATCTTACTAGAAAAATATCAAGACGTTTCACTACTTTGTATTACACGTTGCCACCAAACAACACATTGTCAGGTTTGAAACAAATTAAGAATGATTATGATACAAATGTTATGTATGACATTGCAAAAGTTGTTGGTAAGATCTAACTTTTTGTTTCTCATCATCATATATATTTAAGCACGGTGCTGATTCCAAACAATGGGTCATTGGAGGAAGCATTTGCAGGTATCATATCAGAAGCCACTAAAAAAAACTAGAAGAATCACTCACTTATCTACATCAAATGCAAAAACAAAAATACAAAAAGTTCGATTACTATGAACTTTCTTGGTGATCTAGGATTTATTAATAAAACAATACCTACCACACCATATACGCAAACCAATTTCAATTTTTTGGTTTACAATAATGGTCAATTGGTCCTCGATAACACAAAAAACACAACGTACATCAACGGTGGAATAATGAACATCAACATTCCAAGAATGAAACTAGAAGAGCTGAAATAATATTTGTCTAATATTTTGGGTACTAACATCCATGCTCTTTATTATAAAATACCGGACAATGGATTTTCAATAACCGTAAAACTTAGAAACAACTATGATATGCATGTCATGTTTGATATTTCTTCAGCGGCAATACAAATTGAAAATTACTTAGACCACCTAGGTGTCGATTTTATTATTTCCAAATATATTTACACAAATGCTAGCTTGGCAGAAATGATGAACCATGTAATAACCAACTACACAAGTGATAGTGAAGACAATAAAAGGGAGGTAGCACAAAATGATTACACTTTCAATCAAATGGTTGAATGGGCGGAACAAGAACACTTTGAAGACGAAGAAACCAAGTTATCATGTCCAAATATAGATCTAAGCACGGTGCTGAAATCCAACAAAGGCTATTCGGATAAATCATTTCATCACTTAGCTAACAAACATCAAATGCAGAAACAAAAAAAAATCGAGGAAACCAAAGCAGTTCGACATAAGAAATTAAAGAAACGTATGTACTAATATTCATGTAACTCAATATCTATTACCAATGTCTTTTCAATGTAGACACTTTGTTTTCTCTTTTTTTCTATTTTATTTAATATAAAGTATTACAGTTGATAAAGAACTAGACCATTAAAGGTCTATGATCTCTTTTAAATGTACGATATCTTATGACAACATAGACAGTCCATCATCATACAGCTATTGATAAATACAAGCCAAACTATTTCCCCTATATCAACTAGCTTTGCATATACAATACAATCAAATCACACACACACACACACACAAACACACTTCTTCTACTACGAACAAAGATCTATGGCTGATTCTGCAAATTATGCACGTAAAACAATTGTTGCCAACCTGCAAAGGGAGCTTGAAGCCGAGGCCACACTAGCGAATACAATGTTGGGCAACTTAACTCGTTATTTTGAACAAATGCGTATCCGCGAGATACAAATTACAATGTTGCAGAATATGCCTACAATGAGCCTTAATAGCTACGGATTGCATGCTCTACTAATGACCCATGAAGCGGATATACGTACAACAAACAACTTAAATCAGAGCAAGGACCAACTTGTTGAGAAGCATTGTTGAAAGGCAAAACTTCATTAACAATTACATGGAAATATAGATTGTCGAATCATGTTGTTTAACAACACCTAGCCAACCATTTGTGTTCTTGTTTGTTGTTGTCCGTTTTAAGTCAGAATAATAAGCTTGCCAATGTACTAGATTAGGTGGATTTTTTATCAACTATGTAATTGTACTCAATGATCATATAAATCAAGATCTTGTTTGTACATTTATTTGAATTAGCACATCAAAGACCAACATACTACGAAGTTTAAAGTGTAAATTAGGCTTACAATTGCCAAAAAAGGAGGAAATTCAAATATCATTTGTTTTTTACTAAATCAGATAAGACTAATTAATGATAAGCTTTTTTATAACTACAAACTTACAAGATATCATAAATGATTAGTCTCTGAAAAAATTGGTCAAAGTGAAAAGACAACTCAATGACACTGTTGTTGATCGCTAAAAAATTCGCGCGATTTATGACAAGAATTGACAAATCATAGGCTTTTCAGACATTGAATGACAGTTCACTGCAAATATATTATTGTACTGCAACTGATAAGACAACTCAATAACATTATTTTTTATCACTAAAAATATCACACGATTTATGACAATATCTGACAAGTCATTAACTTTTCTGACATTGATTGACAATTCACTGCAACTGTCATTCAATTATAGCTTATATATAAAGACATAACTTGGGGACTCTCATATTGAAACTAATTTTTCATTCACATAAATTATTAATTGTATCTTCTCATTTTCTACCATGGCTAGTAACCCAGAAAACGTTAGGTCAAATGTCCTTATGAAACTACAAGATGCCCTTGATGAAGAAGCTATTTTGGAGGAACAAATTTTAACCTTGATGCATCGTTTTGCTGATAGGTTTATGGATCGTAGGGTGGAAATTAACAATCTATGGTTTTGCAAGATCACCCACTAATTGACTATGGTAAGTACGCCCTTGGATGCATGACAGGGACATACATGAAAAAGTGTGTACACTTGAAAAGTGTTAGAGATGAGTTGCTAAGGAGTATGAAAGAGGAAAGACAATTGATGATGAACTACAGAGACATGTAAAAAGATTACTGCTTAACACAAGTTTGCTAACCATTTTTGTAGTTGTGTGTTGTTGTTTTAAAGTTTTTTAAACCCTCTAAATAAGGTTGGCCATGTAATCTCGTTTTGTAATGCTATTAATGAATATCATTGATGTTTAAAAATTATAGTTATCGCGTTATACAATTGAACTAATAAAAAAACCATTAAATAACAACAACTAACACACTTTGCAACATCATATCTTATGCATATTAAATTATTTTCGTAACAAGTTTTGGTTCACTTTGTAGACCTCATCAAAGACAACACTACCGATCAAAAAAAATATTTTCAAATAATGTATCAATAGCGTAAAACGTTCTCAAAAATTGCCGATATCGTTATTTTCCAAAACATATCTAAACCCTAATAAAAACCAAACCCTAAATTTTTAAATTTTATCTAAACATAAAAAAAATTAAAAAAATTTATCACCATTAGAATTGTGCGATAAACTATTTTTTTTTATAAAATTCGCAAACAACACTAAAACAATGACACGTGTTCTTCGAGTTCTTGGCTACCCATTCTGCGCGATAAACTTGGTCTTTTTGGTAAAATCATAAAAGTACGGTTACTGCAAGAAAACTCATTTCTGATTTGGTTGTTTCGGTAAATTTCGCTAAGACAAATGAGAAAAAGTGTTACCAGAACACCACACGGGAAAAAAATAGGGCATGTACTTTTAAGTTTCAAATATGTAATCTAAATACACACAAAAATAAAAATATCCTTTTGACGTATGACATGATAACACATTACATACGGCATCTAATCCTTTTAAGACGATTGTGTGCCATAATATACCATAAAAAAATATAGAAAGATAAATCTTATGGAGACTAAAAGTTTACAAAAGTTTCATAAAAATCTAACCTCAAACAATGAACAGTTGTTAAATGTATACGGTAAAAAAAATAAAAAAATACTACCAAATCAATGCCCCAACTTTTGTGATTGTGTTTGGGCACTGCTACATCGGTCGAATGAAGATTCTCACATACATGTTGTCATTAAGATCACCCGTAACAAGGGTGCGAAGACTCGGTCTTGGGGTAAGGAAGACGCTTCCTTCTTGTTACCCCACGCACACTGAAGACGCGTCGTTAACCTGGAAATCGAGTACTTGGTTGTGTGCAAGACCGAGAGTGTGTGTTACTTTTGTTGTGTGCGTGTTTTGGTGGGTTATATTTATGTTTAAGTGAGGTATGTTTTGGTGCTGAAATTCGTTATTTTATTTAGGGGTGAGCAGAAAAAACCGAAAATATCGAAACCAAAAAAACGAACCCAAAAAAACGAACCGAAACTAGAAACCGATGGTTCGGTTTTTACTTTTTCAAAAATCGAAAATTTTCGGTTCAGTTTTGGTTTTCGTCTAAAAGCCGACCCGTAAAAACCGAACCGAACCAGTTTTATTATATGATATATAATTTATATAATATAAATAAATAAATAACAAATTAATATTTTAAATTCATATTCATTTTGTGGGTAGAATTATAATATGTTTATTTTAATGTTTATATGCGTGTTTGTCATATACGTGTGTTTATTTGACTATATATCATTACATATGTGACAAATATATTGTGTATATGTTAATTTGCATGTGAGTGTCTCATTTATATGTGTGTAATTGTAGAAATTTGGGATAAACATTATTAGGCTCGGATTGACAAAAAAAAAAGAATAACAATTTGCAACGTAAAACAAGTTTTTTGGTATATACTGGCCCCACCAAAATATAAACGGTTTAAAACCAAAAAAACCGAAAAACCAAAACGAAACCGATAATAAACCGAAAAAACCGAACCGCCAAAAACCGAACGGTTTCGGTTTTTGGTTTTTTAAAAACCGAATATTTTGGTTCGATTTCGGTTTTAGCCAAAAACCGACCCAAACCGAACCGTGCACACCCCTAATTTTATTACACTAAGTTAGTGATTAAGTTGAGTTTTGAAGAAAAAGCTGATATGACGGTGATAAAGTTGGTTGTGATACTCTCTTATTACGAGTAGCATAAGACATCAACCTATGAACCAAACATGCACTTGTAAGTTGATCACATAAATGATGAATGCACCAAAGAGCTTGTATCTCAATGGTACCCCGTGTTGTGTGAGAATCTCTCCAATCAAATAGTTGTGGGTTCAAGTCCTGCTTAAGATATGTGAGATAGTTTGTGATATAAATATTGTGAGACAGTTAAAAATTGCCGTTCTAAAAAAAATAAAAAAAATGATGAATGCATTTTGAAAAGATATGAACTAAACTTACAATTCGGCCAAACAAGACAAACTTTGCAATGTACTCAAAACCAATTAGATAAAAATCTCTAACCTCTATGCAATTGGTATTCAATTTTCAAGCTTAGACGGTATGGGCGTCTTTCACCTTTGCGTAGACCTATAACGTTGTACTTTGGTTAATGTGTGCGCCAATAGGTGTCTTATAACTTGAGTGATGAAGTGAGAGTGTTTTAAGTTTATAGTTATAAGGAAAAAGGCAAATGACACAAAAAGGTACCCAACTTATAAGTCATTTTCAATCAAGTATCGTACTTTTTTATTTGCATAAAAGGGCACTCAACTTATATTTTTGGCCAATTTAGGTATTTTCGTTAAATATTAAACGATTATCCGTTAAGTTTTACATTTCAAGTCCACAGGCCACTACCACCACCACCAAGCCTCCTCACCACCATCACTACCAAGCACCGCCTCCACCACCAACCCAACCCACTATCACCGTAAATCACCAACCGAATGCTATAGATAAATGATAAGTGTTGATCAAATTGAACTAATCTGATAAACATACTTTAGCAGATTTACCCATTATTGTGAACCATTTTACCATATTTGAATATAACGTCCAACATTTGAACGAAAAGACATTTTCAATGGTTCACCTACATAAGATTTATATTATCACCAAATAATCAATTATTGGAAATGGTATAGTCAATCATATATTCAAACCTTATGGTCCATCTCAACTATTCCAAATTCATTTGCATTTCAATGTGTGTTTGGTTTGGGGGGAACGATTTATATAGTTTCTTAAACATTTAAACAAATTTGCTATCAATAGCTCGATGGGTTATATGTATTGTATTTATCAATTTATGCATATATAGAAACGGTGGGTGATTTATGGCGATGGTGGGTGAAGTTGGTAGTGGAGGCGGTGCTTGATAGTGATGGTGGTTGAGTGGCTGGGTGGCGGCGAAGATGATTAGTGGTGGTGGTAGTGGAATTGAAATGTAAAACTTAACGGATGCTCATTAAATATTTAACGAAAATACCCAAATTGGCCAAAAATATAAGTTGGGTGCCTTTTTATGCAAGAAAAAAAGTGCGATAACTCAATTGAAAATGACCCTTAAGTTGAGTATCTTTTTGTGTCATTTACCCTAAGGAAAAAAATGCTCAACTAACACTTAGTCATTTCGTAGGATTTTGGTTCTTACTAACGGGAAAAACTAACGACCGTTTGCTTCGGTGGCTATTTTGCATTCCCATATCAGCTTAGGAACATTGGTGTAAAAAGTTATCTTCGATGACCAAAATGCAATTTTCGAAAGGGAGATGATTTGCACACTCCTCTAATTGATTGACACACTCAAAAGTATTGTGTGTTGACATTTATACCCCTAGATCACCTTTACTTATGTTCACCACTACAAGGGTATAATTGTCAACATACAACACTTTTGAGTATGCCAATCAATTAAAAAAGTGTGCAAATCACCTCCCTTTTCGAAAACTTTAATGACAAAATTTGTATTTTACTCTATAGAAAATGAATACAAAAAGTTGAGTGGGTGAAACTTTGTCAACGATACAGTATCATTTTGAAATAATCAGAATAATAACTATACATAAACTGTTAGTACAAAATACGTTATGGGCTAAAGATATGTCGCTATCGGGTTGGGCCGACGAGTTGGATCTTGTACTAAACCAAGTAATGATCTGAATTCCCTGCACAAATAGAGGCAAACCGTTAGTCTTACCGTAGGGACGGACCCCACGTTTAGACTACAACGTGAGATTAAGTACACATTTTTGTCAGAGAATATCAGAGTATATGTGTATGTGTGTGAATAGGAATGAATCTCTTACCTTTTGATGTGATAGAGGTCCTATTTATAGGTGAGTGAAATACCAGGTTTTCCTAATATTTTGCCCGCTTTGTTACTGGCCAGAGTGGGGCCCTTGTCGGGCAAGGGTCCGCGCTAATCGCTTGTTTGCGGATTCAGACACTCTTTCGCAGGCGTCCTACGAAAGCGGTCCGCGTCCGTCTTGTCATACCCGGGCCGTGCCGGTGCAGTCCCGGTCTTAATATTGGCTCGTTATATTTGTTATTGATTTTAGTTGGGCCGAGTCCCAATTGTGAGGGTACAGCCCAGGCCCAAAAGCCTGGTGTGCCCATTATACGTCATCAAGTCCCCCCAGTCTAGTAAGTTCATTGCTTGCGATACTTTGATGCATGCGGTGTAGCTTGTTAGACTTTGTAGTGCCGCTAGATTTTGCTTCCGCGACTGGTGGCTTTTCCATGACCTTGCTTATTAATCAAGTAAGGGTTGAATGACGTGTGTTCTTCCTGACCTTTCATTTTCTGATTGACATGACTTAGTGTCAGTTATCCAACTGGCATCACTTTCGATTCACTTTCGATTATCTTAAATCTCGTGCGTTGGTTTGTATAATGCTTTACGCGTGTCATCATCTCTTTATCTTGCGTATTTACTACACCAAGGTTATAAATACCCTTTTAGTTTTTATTGTTTCTCCTTCTTCTTTTTCGCAATTAGTCGTCATTGTTAAAAAATATATAAAAAAATTTAAGCTTTTATCAGCCGATTTCTACGTTCTTTACTGCTTCGTCTTTCTTTAGGCTACAAGGTTAGGTTTCCTTCTCTTATACTTCACGATGAGTACTATTCGTGATATCAAATCTAAATTAAATCCAAAAGCATTAGATACGCTATGTACAAAGAACCATATTCCTGCTAGTGTTCATCCTTCCCTTCCTGGTTCAGACAAAAGTATTTTGCAAAGCCCTGACGGCAAGATCGGCGTATATTCCCGATTTTTTGATTTTGCTAACTATCGACTTCTATTGTCTCAATTTCTTGTGGATGTTCTTGGTCATTTCCGTATTCATCTTTCACAACTATCTGTATTTGGGGCGGCTAAGGTTTCCCACTTTGAGATTTTGTGTCGCGTCCACGGGTTTCAGCCCTTCCTTAACTTGTTTCGCGCGTTCTATACTATTTCTTATACTAAAGGGTGGTTGTCGTTTATTAAGCGATCTGACGCAGCTCCTGTGTGCTATAGTAAACCATTAGATTCCGTAAAGAATTGGAACGACCACTTTTTCTGGGTTGATTCCACGATTTTTCCCCTTTCTGTTTCTTTGAAAAGTAAAATTTTGAGCAAAGATCCTCCCCCCCAAACTCTCTCAGTACGAATCGGAAGCGCGCAAGTTTTTGTGGACTCATACTCCTCCGTTCGGGAAATTTCCGTAACCTTTTTTGTGTTGGGTTGGCATTAGCCGTTATTACACACTGGATGAGAATTCTTATCCGACATTCTGGGATGGTGATGAGGGTGGGTATATTTTGTCTTTGCGTCTTAGATTCTGTTTTATTGTTATTATTCCTAATACCTTTGTTGTTATACTTATAGAAATGGACTTGTTTGCATTTATTCGTCATTATGATCCTACTAAGGTACGGGTAGGCGGAAAGAATCTCGATAGAGACGCTCAATTGCTGAGATGACTAAAGGGTCTTACCATTGCCGTTGATCCACCGCTACCGAGCTGATCTCAGGAGCCTACGACATCATTGATCGTCTATGATGATGGAGATGATGTTGGATAGGAGCATTTTGCTGAGAGAGATGATGTTCAGGAGGAGGTCATTGCTAAAGATGCTTCGAGAGTTGTTGTTGAGAAGCCCCAAAAGAAATGAAAAAGAAAGGTGATTGGGGATGCTAGTGGTTCTGCTCTTCCTCCAAAAAAGATTGAGGGATGATCACCAGTCTTTACCTTCTAGGACTGGCGAGAAGTCTCTTACTGCCCTTCGCGACATAGTTTTGGACGGCCTATAAAG
>BQNB010042623.1:0-46005 GCA_026074375.1 Tanacetum coccineum
ATTTCTTTTAGGGTTTTGTTAATAATATGGCTACAACCGATTAATATGAGTTGCTTTATATGAACAATGATAATTTTTTTAAGCATAACATATTTGTTTTTTAATTCTCTGTCACAGCTTCTGGGTTGCTCCATTGGTTCAGGTGTTTGTTTGTGAACTTGCAGACCCATGTTCAAATCTTGCAAAAAAACATATTTTTTATAAAAAATCCGAAATTTCTAATATAAAAAACAAACTAAATTGTATATCGAAAAACACACTGATTATCTCATCATTAATTTGATGAATTGTTAAATCATTTAATTTCCTAAACTATGCACATTAAATGCATTTGCAGAATCATGTTAAAGATATGTACAAAATAATCGGAGAGTGCAATACATAAACTAAGCCATGTTTTTCAAAAGAACAACAGATAATGTAAAACCGTCTAACAATTTAAAAAAGATCCACTGCGTCGTCTTAAACATCCTACAGTCACACCCTTAAACTAACAATAAAACCACATAAATTTCAAAACAAACCCGCCCGTTGGGCGGGTTACGTAACTAGTATATATATATATATACCTTTCTTACTCTTAATAATACATGATGTACAACATGTAAATGCAAAATGGCATTTTTGAAAATATCTACAACTTATTTTTTTAAAAGTAAATAAAATAAGGGCAATAAAGGAATTTAATGTTTTTTATTCTTAGAAACCGTCCCAATAATTAAGGATATAATTAGTTACATATTAGGTCAAGTTAATAAATATCACGTCCCTTCCTCTTTGTGCCTGCCACCTCCAATAGCAGAAAAACCACCCTCCAATATCATGATGAAACTGAGCATCGCTACAAAAATTAATCTATCACTATTATCTCTCACCATCACTACGAGAATCAAACCACCCTCCGGTGCCGCACTTTGTTTTGTTTAAACTCCGATGACATGTACATATGACGATGATGACGACCACTTCACCTTGATTTAACAAAAGATTTATTTGCTTTGTGGGAGTTATATCGTTCCAGTGAGTGAATTGATAGATTTCATAAATTCAAATATTTACAAAATGAAACACTTGTAGCAGGGTCGTCCCGTAAAATTTGGAGGCCCTGTGCGATTACTCTGAAATAGGCCTTTTACGTGGATGAAAATTAAAGTAAAATTTGTAAATGATGATTTCATTATGTCATGCATTTTAATATCGATTACATAGCACACATTTATTTTAATCTCCAACATTGTTTTTCTTTAGGTGTGACAAATTATACTTCTTTCTTATGTGTAGCTAGCGATTAAGTTTCAGAACATGTTCCGATACTCGAAACATTTTACGATATTTGTAAAATTCATATATTACAACATCTTTGGAGTGAAGTGTCCTCTAGTATATTTTTATGTAAAATATATAAGAGATATATTACAAGACAAAAATATAGTGTGTTTTTTTTGTGTAGATATGGGCTTTGAGTTTACTTTACAGCTTTTGAACCATAAAGTTGCAAAAGAAACAGGGGTCTAACTGATATATTCTAAAAAGGGTTAAATCTAAACTTTAGAAAAATAAGTTAGACAAATGAAAAGTCAGGGGCCCACATATAATATTACCCACAGCTTTGGGTCATCTTCCCTAAAAAATTTACATCTCATCTAGTCATCTTCCTCCGTCTGAGTTTTTTTTATTCATGTTATAAGAATTTAATACTTCACCTCAGACCATTCCTTAACGAGATTAACTCCTCCCAAAAATATTTTTTTCTTATACTGAAGTTTTATAAATCTCAGGCCCCGCAGAAAATGAGGCCCTGTGCGGTTGCACCTCCCGCACATGCTTAAATCCGGCCATGACTTGTAGCATGATATATCAAAATATTAGATGGTGATTGGTGAGTGTATAAATTTCATTTGTGTCTACAGATTTGTACGTGTGTTATTCATCTAACATAGAATGTTATTTTTTTCTATTAGTTAATCTTAGTTTATTCTATTGTCCTTGTTTCAAAAATTATTACACGTATATGACTAAACTAGTTTTAGTATTAGAATCGTTTTCCTGATCCATATATGTGTGTCGTTGTCAAACACAAGTATCAAAACAGTTCTTTTAGCTCTTAAGTTTATTTGATATAATTAGTTTTCTTTTCTTTTTTGCTTTTTTAGGTGATGAGTCAATCATAGAAAAGACGACGTGTGATGAAGATGATCAACGAAGGCACCTGTAATTTTAGAAGTTGTGCATATATGTTATCGAAAGGCGTACATATATGTTTTTGCAAGGGTACTCATATGTTCTAATGAATTTGAGAAAGAAAGTGAAACGTGCACATATATTTTTTGGAGAGTGCACACATGTTTTTGAACAACATGGATATAGTTGGATATAATATTTCTAAGTGAATTTTCATTTGATATCAAATTTGTTTTTTATGTAATATATGTTTTTGGTTTGTATTTGTATTATAGATATATTTCATTTAGATATCAATTTTCACAGTCTCTAAACTTTTGTATTATAAATTTTAAAAATTAAAGAATGTGCACAAGAAACATATGTGCAATTACCATATTAAGTTAAAAATGTTTTCCATCTCTACCCATAGCTGTCAAGAGCTCACCTCTACATGTTCCTTTCAAAAAGCATCCATCCAATCCTATGACTTTCCTACACCCTGCACTCCACCCTTCTATCGTTGCCTTAAAACAGACATAAATCCCTTTGAAGTGGATTTTACCATTATCTAGCTCATCTACATGAAGATGGACTGATGAACCAGGATTGGTATCAAGAAGTTGTTTCCTATAATCCCATAATCTACTATAATGCTCTATCAGCCCACCTTCATGATCAAACAAGGCCCTTTGCTTTGCTCTTTTACATTGCCCCACACTAACATTGATCAAATACTTTTTTTTTATTTGCTCTTGAATACTCCTATAGGAAACAGTTGGATCCTCAATAATTTTAAGTGCAAACTGCTTGGCAATCCATTTAAATGTGACTAATGAGCCTAACTCAAAGTTCCTTGAGCAAGTGTGTTCTGGGATCAAGGTCTTGATTTGAAAACAGCTTCCATCTTGCATCCAAGAAGCCCAAAGCCTAAATGTGCAACCATTTACACCCTTTTTTGTACCCTTCTTTTTTCCCTTCTTAGCTACTGACTCACCCTGCAAATCTTCAGCTTTCCCTTTGTCAGCAGATGACTGACCCTGCACACCTTTCTTACTTGGTGATCTGATATAGGCACGCTTTTTACCTTTCGTAGGTGATCTTAGCAGCACACCCTTATCTTTCTTAGGTAGCTCACCCTCATTTTTCTCTTTCTTATAAGGCCAATCCCCTTTCTTACCTTTTTTACCACCACTTCTACCCTCTCCAAGCTCTCTACCACACAAAACAAACAGACTTCTATAATCATTTCTTCTATACCAGAGCTGGTATCCATTAGCCACACCATAATTGGTCATGCACTCTTTAAGCTGTTCTGGGTGTTCAAACCTCAAGCCCAAGGTTGGCTTCATTTCATTCCATGGAAGTTTAGGGTCAAATTCAGGATAAATCACCCCATCAACCAGTTTGAAGTTCTTGTCTACATCTTCATCATCACTATCTATTTCTAACTCCTTAGCACTAGGTTGACTATACTCACCACCATCAGACTTATCATTAAAATCATTTATATAACTTCCATTGCATAATTTGTTCAAAAAGGGATCATTAATGGACCTATTGGGTATAACTACATCATCTTCCCCTACAAAATCACTAGCCCCATAGCCTGTTATGTCCTCCATCTCAACATCAGAAAGTTCATCATCATTGTTGTCTATGTCAGTCTGAATCCAATGACTTAAATCATACCCATGATGTTCAAGAAACATATCAACTACCTTTCCATTCTTATAACCTACCGCAATACAGTTTGCTAGGTCTAAATCATTCTTAATCTCAATTAATCCGTTACTAAGTTCTTTACCAGGGATAAGAAAGAAAATACCTTTCACGGGGAACATACATGTTCCTTGAAGCAACTTTGACAGCCTAATAACTGTCATCCCTTCAAATTCAATATCACGAATTGTGGATTCGTCTCCTTCTTGATACATGAGAGGTGATGGGACAAAGTTACCATCGTGATGAAAATTGACTGTTAAATGCATTGTGATTGTTCAATTAGAGTTTAATGGTTAAATCATGTGAAAACTAGGGTTAGGGTTTGTGAGATTAAATTGGGGGAAATGTCGAGTGTGTGTTTTTTATACTGGGACGACTGCTAACATGTTTGTTTGCAAAAGAGACATAAACTGGAATGACGTACAGACCGTCTGCGTAGAGAAACATTTACAGGTACATGTAACTCTTGAGTACGACATGGAACTGAGGTCGTTGACCACACTTGGACCAACAACATTTGCAGCAATACATAGTGACCCATTCAACACAAACATGGAACTAGAAGTCCGATTCACGCACACAATGGATTTCTGGTTTTTTCTCTACACACTCTTTGATCAGATTATAAGCCTATTTGAAACCGAAAGAAATTGCAAAAATATAATTTTCACAAAAAAAACATGCCTTTAAAAATTATAAAATTTTCAATTTACTAAAGGTTATTAACTTAAACTAATAAGCCATAAACTCAAAAGCCTAAACAATGACCTTACAGCTTTTCCAAGAATTACAGGTGGTACTCAACGGATGCGTTTCTGCTTTCGCCTTCTTTTTAGCCCATTCTAACGACCCTTTACTTCCATCTTTCGCCTCCTGGACAGCCTGCCACGTAAAAACAAAACCCTAAATTCCAAACCCGCATAATTAAACACAATCAAACCCAAAACTATCAAATTCCAACTTAATTAAACACAAATTAAGCAAAATCTAAAAAACCCAAAATAAAAACCTAAAAACCCAAATCAATATTTAAGACTCTTTGCGATGGTATAAGTGACACATGGGTTTCAAGTTACTGATTCTGAATGTACTTGAGGATTAAAAAAAACTAATTGCGATCTAAATTGAAGTTTTTGTTTTTGGTTTGCTGCGTAAAAGTCTCCTTTTTGTGGGTTGTGATATTGATTATTTCTATTAATAGTGGCGGTTACATACCTCAAGACTTGGATAAATCCCAGTCACCCTTTCCACACTTCTTCAATTAATTAACAGCCGAATTACTTGAAAGAGAATGAAGAGGAAAGACATCAGATATAAGGGGTAGGAAGCGATTATGGACCCTGCACACACATAAAAATCCCTCACATTTAGTTTAAACAACTACAAATTAGAGTTAGTAAGATAAGATAAGATAAGATAAGATGTAGTATATTTGTGTACAAGTGAAGTTATTTAGGTGGTGATGTCGGTTGTGTTATTACACTCTGTTGCCGTGATGTTTGTTGAAAAGAAAAATTGATGTGACGCTATAACAAACATTACCACCAACATAAATAGATTTTTTTTACCAAAAATTTAAAAAATACTACCATTTTCTATAGTTAAGCACAACCTTTAAGAGTAACGGGTGTCCAACGTTTTTTCGGAAAACACAACACGACGGTGCCACAAGCATACCGTGGCTTGCGTTGTCCCGTCTCGCGCCGTCGTTGCCAACCGAGATGGTCTGAGTTTTTTTTGTTTTTTTTATTGTATTTTTGTTTAAGTGGGATCTAGGGGTGCACGACGGCACTATGAATGTGGTGTTAATGTGTTATGGAAAGATGTAGGGCTAAGCAAAACCAACCGAAAACCGAACAAAACAGACAAACCGAGCCGAACCGAACCGACAGAAATCGAACCGACCATTTTCGGTTCGGTTTTCGGTTTTGTATATTTAAGGTTTTTGGTTTTGGTTTTTCTCGGTTCGGGTTAAAACAAGAAAAATATGTCTAAACTATCTACTCGATGCGCTTTTGCTCGGTCCGGTTCAGTTCTCGGTTTTGCTCGGTTCACTTTCCTTCGGTTTTCGGTTCATGTTTTTCTCAAAGTCGGTTTTCGGTTCGGTTTGGTTTATGTAAAATATATAAGAGATATATTACAAGACAAAAATATAGTGTGTTTTTTGTGTGTGTGTAGATATGGGCTTTGAGTTTACTTTACAGCTTTTGAACCATAAAGTTGCAAAAGGAACAGGGGTCTAACTGATATATTCTAAAAAGGGTTAAATCTAAACTTTAGAAAAATAAGTTAGACAAATGAAAAGTCAGGGGCCCACATATAATATTACCCACAGCTTTGGGTCATCTTCCCTAAAAAATTTACATCTCATCTAGTCATCTTCCTCCGTCTGAGTTTTTTTTATTCATGTTATAAGAATTTAATACTTCACCTCAGTCCATTCCTTAACGAGATTAACTCCTCCCAAAAATATTTTTTTCTTATACTGAAGTTTTATAAATCTCAGGCCCCGCAGAAAATGAGGCCCTGTGCGGTTGCACCTCCCGCACATGCTTAAATCCGGCCATGACTTGTAGCATGATATATCAAAATATTAGATGGTGATTAGTGAGTGTATAAATTTCATTTGTGTCTACAGATCTGTACATGTGTTATTCATCTAACATAGAATGTTATTTTTTTTCTATTAGTTAATCTTAGTTTATTCTATTGTCCTTGTTTCAAAAATTATTACACGTATATGACTAAACTAGTTTTAGTATTAGAATCGTTTTTCTGATCCATATATGTGTGTCGTTGTCAAACACAAGTATCAAAACAGTTCTTTTAGCTCTTAAGTTTATTTGATATAATTAGTTTTCTTTTCTTTTTTGCTTTTTTAGGTGATGAGTCAATCATAGAAAAGACGACGTGTGATGAAGATGATCAACGAAGGCACCTGTAATTTTAGAAGTTGTGCATATATGTTATCGAAAGGCGTACATATATGTTTTTGCAAGGGTACTCATATGTTCTAATGAATTTGAGAGAGAAAGTGAAACGTGCACATATATTTTTTGGAGAGTGCACACATGTTTTTGAACAACATGGATATAGTTGGATTTATATTTCTAATGTATTTCATTTGATATCAAATTTTGTTTATGTATTTATGTTTTTGGTTTGTTATTTGTATTTGAAATATATTTCATTTGATATCAATTTTTGTCTATATTTTGTATTATAAATTTTAAAAATTAAAGAATGTGCACAAGAAACATATGTGCAATTACCATATTAAGTTAAAAATGTACAATATTAAAAAAAACATATATGCACTCATTTTTTTTCTTTTGAAAACAGTATATACTAAAAAAATATATTATAAAATAAAAAAATAATTCTGAAAATTAAAAGGTTTTTAAAAAACGTTTTTTTAATCAAAAAATTCAAAAAAAGTCAAAATGTGTTTTGACTATTATACCCTTTTGAATTAAATAAAAAAAAGTAATGATACTAAATTCTAATTGGTTTAAAGTGGTTCTGTATCCTATATATAGGAGATCGTTCTTTGCAGAACCACTTTTTTGCTCTTGATAAAACAAGGCCCTTTGCTTTGCTCTTTTACACTGCCCCACACTAACATTGATCAAATACTTCTTTTTAATTTGCTCTTGAATACACCTATAGGTAATGGTTGGATCCTTAATAATTTTAAATACAAATTGCTTGGTAATCCATTTAAAAGTGGCTAATGACCCTAACTTAAAGTTCCTTAAGCAAGTGTGTTCTGAGATCAAGGTCTTGATTTGAAAACAGCATCCAAGAAGCCTAGAGCCTAAATGTGCAACCACTCGCAACCTTTTTTGTACCCTTCTTTGTTCCCTTGTCAGCAGACAACCCCACACAACTGACCCCCGCACACCTTCATA
The DNA here is from genome assembly GCA_026074375.1 of Tanacetum coccineum. Classification (NCBI taxonomy): domain Eukaryota; kingdom Viridiplantae; phylum Streptophyta; class Magnoliopsida; order Asterales; family Asteraceae; genus Tanacetum; species Tanacetum coccineum. Next base: position 7,797 of record BQNB010042623.1, read on the forward strand.
GATGTGATCTGAGATAGCACCTCTTTACAAGCCTTTCTAAAAAAAAGGGGGGGGTATATAAATGAAAAGGTAGGAGACCCACAGCAAACCCTTATCTTTCTTAGGTAACTCATCCTCATCTTTCCTTTTCTTACCTTTTTACCACTGCTTCTACCACTCTGACAAGATCTCTACCACAAAAAACGAAACAAAACTTCTCTATAATCATTTCTCTATACCAAATGCTGGTATCCATTAGACCACACATAAATTGGTCAAGGCGTCTTTAAGACGCTCTGGTGTTCAAAAACTTTAAACCCAGAGTTGAGTTTCATCATTCCATTGAAGTTTAGGGTCAAATTACTACAGGATACCTACACCCATCAACTATTCCTATAACTGAGCTTGTCACATCTTCAACATCACTATCATTTTCTAACTCCTTACCACAAGATGACTAGATTCACCACATCAAAGCTTATCACCAAATCATTTATATAACCTCCATTGCAGGAGTTTGTCAAAAAAGATCATTTAATGGACATTTGGGTATAACACATCAACCCCCCTACAATCACTAGCACGCATAGCCTGGGTATGTCTCCTCTCAACATCAGAATTTCATCATCATTGTTGTCTATGCTCCAGTCTGAAAACCAATGACTTAAATCATACCCGTGGTTTTAAAAGAAACACATCGATTACCTTTCCATTCTTATAGCCTATGGCAATACAGTTGGCTAGGTCTAAATCATTCTTAATATGAATTAATTCGTTACTAAGTTTTTTACCAGGGACAAGAAAGAAAATACCTTTAATAGGGAACATACATGTTCCTTGAAGCATCTTAAACAACCTAGCAACTGTCATCCCTTCAAATTCAATATCACGAATTGTGGATTCGTCTCCTCTCTGATACAATGAAGGTGCGGCGTCCAAAGTTACCCATACATGGGAAGTGAAAAATGACATTTAAATGCATTGTGATTGTTCAATTAGAGTTTAATGGTTAAATCATGTGAAAACTAGGGTTAGGGTTTGTGAGATTAAATTGGGGGAAATGTCGAGTGTGTGTTTTTTATACTGGGACGACTGCTAACATGTTTGTTTGCAAAAGAGACATAAACTGGAATGACGTACAGACCGTCTGCGTAGAGAAACATTTACAGGTACATGTAACTCTTGAGTACGACATGGAACTGAGGTCGATTGACGCACACTTGGACCAACAACATTTGCAGCAACATGTGACCCTTCAACACAACATGGAACTGAAGTCGATTCACGCACACATTGTTTCTGGTTTTTTTCTAACACCTCTTTGATCAGATTATAAGCCTATTTGAAACCGAAAGAAATTGCAAAAATATAATTTTCACAAAAAAACATGCCTTATAAATTATAAATTTTTCATATTTACTACGGTTATTAACTTAACTTATACGCCATAAACTCAAACGCCTAAACACTCGAGACCCTTACAGCTTTTTCCAAGAATTACAGGGCGGTACTCAACGGATGCGTATTCCTGCTTTACCTTCTTTTAGCCCATCTTCTAAACTACCCATTTACTTCCATCTTTCGACCTCCTGGACAGCCTGCACTTAAAAACAAAACCTAAATTCCCAACCCGCATACTTAAACTCAAAAAACACCAAAACATCAAATCCACAATTAATTAAACACAAATTAAGCAAAATCTAAAAAACCCAAAATAAAAACCTAAAAACCCAAATCAATATTTAAGACTCTTTGATGGTTTTAGTGTTATTGGGTTTCAAGGTTACTGATTCTGAATTGTAATTGAGGATTAAAAAAACAAATTGCGATCTATATTGAAGTTTTTGTTTTTGGGTTTGCTGATAAAGTCTCTTTTGTGGGTTGTGATATTGATTATTTGATTAATAGTGGGAGTTACATACCTCGAAGTTGGATAATCCCAGTCCCTTCCCCTTCTTCATATTAATAACAACCGAATTTATTGAAAGAGAATGAAGAGGAAAGACACAGATGAAGGGGTGGAAGCTATTATGGAACCCTGCACACTCATAAAAATACCCCTACACATTTAATTAAACAACTAAATCATTAGAGTTAGTAAGATAAGATGTAGTATATTTGTGTACAAGTGAAGTTATTTAGGTGGTGATGTCGTTTGTGTTATTACACTCTGTTGCCGTGATGTTTGTTGAAAAGAAAAATTGATGTGACGCTATAACAAACATTACCACCAACATAAATAGGTTTTTTTTACCAAAAATTTAAAAAATACTACCATTTTCTATAGTTAAGCACAACCTTTAAGAGTAACGGGTGTCCAACGTTTTTTCGGAAAACACAACACGACGGTGCCACAAGCATACCGTGGCTTGCGTTGTCCCGTCTCGCGCCGTCGTTGCCAACCGAGATGGTCTGAGTTTTTTTTGTTTTTTTTATTGTACTATTTGTCTAAGTGGAGATCTAGGGTGAGACACGACGGCACAAGAATGTGGTGTAAATGGCGTGCGTTATTAAGAAAGATGGAGGAAGCAAGCAAAACCAACCGAAAACCGAACAAAACAGATAAACCGAGCCGAACCGAACCAACAGAAATCGAACCGACCATTTTCGGTTCGGTTTTCGGTTTTGTATATTTAAGGTTTTTGGTTTTGGTTTTTCTCGGTTCTGGTTAAAACAAGAAAAATATGTCTAAACTATCTACTCGATGCGCTTTTGCTACGTCCGGTCAGTCTCGGTTTTCTCGTTCACTTCCTCCTTTTCGTTCATGTTTTTCACCTCAAAGTCGGTTTTCGTTCGGTTTGGTTTCAATCGCGATTGCTCACCCCTCAAAGAGATTTTTTTTGTGTTGTATGGATTCTAAGTGTTATGGTAAAAAAAACAAGAGATAAGTGCGTTTTCTCATAACAACCAACAAGAACACATTTTGGTAACAAATCTAGGAAATTTAAATTCTTGAGAATTTAAAATTTTGAAATTTAAAATACATTCGCATGTTTGGTTGACAAAAATTCATAATATTTTAAAATTTGTCACTATGTTTCTTGCAACCTTTTTAGAGAGTGACGTATAGAGGCGTCAAAGAACTCGACTTGACCTCGATTAAGCCTATTCGGATCGGGTTACTCATGTAAAAAAAATTATTCGAGTTAATTAACGGGTACAACCCTGAGTAAAGATCCGAATACTAATAGGTTCGAGAATATCAGTTGAAATGTTATTGATAACTCGGAAGTCATGCGGGTCGACCTGATTGACCTGAATATATATATTTTTTTAATATAAATTTTATAAATATTCTATTTAAACGAGTACAAAAAGCATTTTTATTACATTTTACTCGTATTCGGGTTGACCTGAAGCCGAACGGACCCGATCCGAATTGACACGAACCAACCAACCTGAATTCAAATACGATCATGTTCAGGTATGAAATTTTTAATATTAACTAGACTTTGACCAGACCAGAATTGACCCGAACCCGAACAACCCCACACCCTTAGTGATGGATTTCCCTTAATTTAAAAAAACAACATGAAAAATACAAGAAGAAAGAAAGTTAATTTTTTTTAAGTAAACTAAAATTCATCACTTTTGAGAGGCATTCTAATTGTCCCATTTTAATAATTTGTGAAATTTTAAATTCATTCATTTGAGATAACACAATATTTAAAAGAAATTAAAATACAAATCTATACTATTATATAAAACATTTACAATGGTATCCCATCAAATTAAATAAAGATGTGGGCATCGTGACCCAGCCATCTTATTTTATAAAACCACACCAAAAGAGTGACATGTAGTCACGTTCTTAATTAAAAATTCACTTTTATTTTCAATTTGACATATCTTTTTATCTATTTATTTTTTTTATGATTTAATTTTATCGTATTTTGACTATTTTCTAAAATTTCGTGATCTTTAATTCAATATTCATTTTGATACATTTTTATATATTTTTAGCTTTTCACATTTTTAGTGTGTTCATTTTGAATTTTTTAACAACTCTTAACTTTAATTTCTTGAATACAAACTTGATTAATCGTAAGATATATATACATTTGGAGACAATTTTGATGGTAAGTGAAAGTGAGAAGTCTTTATACAAGCGAGAATGATGTTAATATGATGTTGCGTGAAAGCTACGAAAACCCAAACAAACGAATTCTCTAAGCGGGTAGAAAATTACGGAGCAAGTTGAGTTAGCAATTTTTATCGCCGCTATGCGTCCAACAACTAGTAGAATAAAATGCCCAATATACCTTAACCAAACACTTTTCTTTTTCTTTTTCTTTTCTAAGCTTTATTTGTGTTAATGACGAAAACACCCCTATTATCACACTACAATTTACATAAACCAACCACCCACCACTATAAAAAACTCCCCATCATTCTTTCATTTCTTTTCATAAACCCCAAATTCCAGAACCTTCTTCTTCTTCTCACTTTCCAGACGTCATCCTCTCATCTCGCAGCACAAGGCGAAGACGCATCATCAGACGAAAGACTTCGAACTCGACCGTGATACTACCCTACTATTCTCGCCCCATCGCTTTCGGATCCTACAGACTCTCACCTTATCTCTGACCGCGCACAGGCCAAATAACAAACACAATAACTTCAGCGGTTATATATAACACTAATCGTCATCTCTACTAATAAGACTCATTTATACTCACGTGTTTGACTGCATTTGTAACAACTTATGCATAATCTATTGAATATATCTTTTATTCTGTTACAATTCTGTTATTAACATACTGATTATATCGCCTGTTGAAATAGATAATATTCTGTTACTTATGCATAGTGTATTGAAATAAATAAGTAATAAACTGATTATATCATGCTTGTAAACCTAACTTTTGTAATTCATAGAGTTTGATGTGTAGTGTAGTGTAAATAGAATGATAGACAATGCTATTGAATAACTTTAGTGCGTTTGTTGATGTTAGGGATACTTTTAAAGCCTGAATTTGTAACTAATTGATGATTGAATACTACATATGCATAATGTATTATTCAATATACGCAAACCTACTTTCGTTATTGTGTAGAAGTTTTGATTAGTAATTTTGTCTATAGAGATGTCGTAATAGCACTAATCGACGAACTCTTTGCCATTTCTAAGTTTAGTGGAGTGATGAGATTATGTCCACCTGTTATGATACTCTAAACTAGCTTTCTTAATTCTTTATAGAGTATCGATTAGTCCATTTGGTTGTATATAATGCACACTGAATATACTTGTTTTTTTAACTATTTATAACACAGTTGATTGATAGTGTTTACTTTTTCTGAGTTAGTGGTAATGATTGATATTATCGATACTCGTAAACCTAAGCTCTCAAATTCTAAAGAACTTTGATTTTGGTATATTAGCTAATGCTGTGAGTAACTTGAGTTCATTTATTGTTTCGTTTGTGTTGTAGTAGTGTAGATACTTTTAATCTAATGACCTAATGTTGAGATTTAGTGTAATATATTAAATTGAGTATAGTGTATTAATTTATAGAATAAACTGGTTTGCCTCGACTTGCACATGCAGCAGATTGTGTCTTGCTTCCTAAAATTAAGGCCCCCATCACCATATAGTTGTTTACTAAGAATTAGGATGGGGTTTTGTATACTTCTGAAAACCAAGTGTGCAGGACGTATGCTGTATTAAGGCGTACTACACCTTTTGAAAGACTTAGTGTTTGCGTGTCTCGTGGACTTGCTTGAAAGCGATTGGGCAAAACATCTTATGGACAAATGTTAAAGTGCCTCGGGTTTTATCTAAGGTACACTATATATTGTGAATTTGGTTATGGTATGCGTGAATTGGACTTGCTTGATAATGCAATTCCGGGGGATATCAGTGTGCACACACAGGATTGTATTGAGATCACTTCTGATCTTTAAAGACATGACTTTTGATTGTTATTACTGATACCTATATATGTTTATCTAATACACAATCACTTACAATTTTTTTCTGATTGGAGCAGAGGCACTTGCTAGATTCAAGACAAAGCAATGAGTTGACCTCTTCAAATGCAAAGGCATATCTGCGCAAGGGGTGAGTCTCGTTGAACAATTAGTGTTGATTACATTCTTGTTTCTACATAATGTGCTCATTTGTCTGTTTCCTACCCAACTTTCATATAAGTAGGCGGTTCTTATATTCTTTGTATCACTGTGCTTCATATGTAGGATTAAGAATCATGCCTCTCGACAGTGCTGGTGATGTCAGTGTTTGATAGTTAGTGATACTTTTGTGTATAGTTTAACTCTATTGTGATCCATAGCCGGCTCTTTTTCTGAAAAGAATACAAGAATTCGAAGTTTATGAATGTTGGAAGCAATACTTCTGACTAGACATCGTGAACAGACAAGAAATTAAGATATATAAGTTTCACGACGTACTTTACAAGTTGTTGAAGAGCAATGAGCACTTATATATATATATATATAAAAGCGCATTATTCTATGGCCATACACAGAATGATAAAGCTACAACATCAATATGTATTTTAGTATGATTATTGAATAGGAATCAAGCTTTGAAAATTTCTTATTGCACCCGTTCCAAAACTTAATATGCCTTAGCTTCATGATACCGATGCTGAATGTATGTGGCGCGTTGCAGCCTTCATGATTTGCAATGACATGTCGCCTACTACATTGATCACCTTGCTGAATGCTCTTTTCACGCTGCCCTTGCAACAATACTAGCCCATGTGATTTTTTTAATATGTTCGTGTTTTGTATCTGACATTCTGACTATCTTTGAATATTATAGTAACCTTTTCATCGTGTTTTGCAGAACGGCGTGTTTTAGTCTTGAAGAATATGACACTGCCAAAACAGCCTTTGAAGCTGGCTGTAAATTAGCTCCGGACGATGCAAGATTCACAGATTGGATCAAAAAGTGTGAAAAGTGTATTGCAGGTAATTAAATAGTAAATACACGCCTACATGCTATTAATGTTGAAATCTGATTGGTGCTTTATGAGAGCGAAGGTGAAAAGTCTTTGTGGTTTTTTACTTCAATTTTTTTTTGGCCTTTCTTTTCATATAATTTGTTTTCTCGCACTCATAGAAGGATTTAGTATTGCCAATAGACCCGACGATTTGAGATAAGTCTTCAATCATTCTCAAGTCTCTTAACTTTTTGTGGTGCAAGAAATAACCAAGTTTTTGGGATTTAATTCGTATTACATTATAAGTTGTGTATAATTTTTATAACTGAGTGCTTTACTTTTGTAACAGAGGAAGATGGTGAGCTACTAACAGAGTCATTGGATGTAGCCCCTACTAATGTTGTGGCTTCGTCTCAAGCAACTGAGAAAACTGATGCAACTAGCGGTTGATCGCCCACAACGACTCAGAGCCACAAACCCAAATACAGGTAAACCCTGGTGGTTTATTTATACTGGACAATAAAAAGTCTTTTGTTGTTTCATTCTAATTGACGTATAAATGAGGCAGGCGTTAATTATGGCCTGTTGGTTGTTATGTTGAATCTCGTAACACTGATTGACTTTAACGTCAAAAAAAAAATCTGGTAACGTCGGATTATTAGCTGTGCCAGGGACACAATATATATTTTTTGAGTTAGATAATTGGAGACGCCGGGGCGTTTTCTCAGTAGTAGTAATTTTATATTCTTTGAGTAAATGAAGAATCGTTTTTAGGATGTAGGAATACATTCAATGGGATATAGTTAACAAAATAAACAATCGACCTCCCACGCAACTCCGATCTCATTAATGAACCTAAATAGGTAAACTGAGGATTCAAAAGATGAACATAACTTATTATTAGCGGTGATTAGTAGGTTAGTAATGAGTTATCATGGATGACAGCTGTAACGTAGAATAAAAAAAAAAACAGTGAAGACCACTTACGCATGTATACACAGTTTTTAGTTATGTTTTGGTGGATATATGAATCACATACCAAAACATAATAAATCTGCAGGCAGAATTTCATCAGAAACCAGACAAGGTGTGTGCACTAATTTGCCCAGGAATAACAGCTAACAGTTGGTTTTGTCTAAATTATGGGGAGCAAATTGTACGTTGGCATTTTATCTTTTCTCTTATTTTAAAAATTCTCATGGCTGTATTTTATGCGACTCCTTTCCTTCGCTCTTTTTGTTTTCAAGCTAAGTGTAACATCGACGACCCATGTGAAGATTCCATACATTTCTATCAGCCTCGTTCTGTTTTGGAGAAAGGTGTGTATAGAAATCTTATCTTTTACAGTAAAAGCAACTGATTTACCTCTTTCTGTGACCGACAAAGTTTTTACTGAACAAATAGTATGCATGATTGCATATGACACAACCTATATGCCAGCTAGTATTAAGGTTTTCATTGCTAGCTGTACGATCCTTTAGGCTAGTCGTACTCCAATTGTCGTAGTTTATTGTTAGTAAATTTTTAATTAGAACAAATGCTAACAAAGTCAGGTGATTTCTCTGTCGAATCAGTGCATCAGTTTGACTGGTTAAATACTTTTTCATTGTGTTCTATTATATAGCCAATCAAGGTTCACCTCAGGTTGTAACCACCATGACCTAATTTTATTATTTTCTCCCCCCCCTTTTTAAATCAACAGATTGTCCCGCCAAGTGCAGCATTTGTTCTCTCAACGAAAGTTGATAATCCGCTATGAAAAGCTGATTGAAACAGTGGGACATCTACTCCAAAAATGGTGAAAACAGTTTGCGGATGCACAACGCAAACAAATGTCTCTACAGGTAGGCCAATTTGCTATTTTAAAAATATAAGAGGTCGCATTTACTTACAAATGGGTCAATTATAGTTATATTTTATTTCCAATGGGTCAAATAGGTTTATTAAAAATGGCATAGTAATAGTAAAATGATAATATAGTAATATGATTTGGACTTATATCTGATGAGTTATCTATAAAAAGTTAATTGGAATTCTTTTGGACAAAAGCGTTTCAAGTCCAAAAGAATACAAACCAAACACCAAAAGCTACCTGTTTGGATTAGAACTTGTAGCTTATAGTTTGAATACACTCAGTTGGTGCTTTGGGGTTATGTTTCCTCACAAATATTGTTTGTGGTCCTTTTTGATTTTGAGACACTTATCACTTTAGTTTTTAAATATGTTATGTAGGTAATCAAAGACCCACATATCCTTCTTTAAGGCCAACCAAAGACTGGGATAAGCTTGAAGCTCAAGTGAAAAGGAGGTATGGATTATGACCCAAAAACTCACATAATTCTGTGTCAGTGGATAGTCTCTGGGACACAATGACCACAAATCATGAGGTCTTGGGTGGTGTAGAGCTAAACCGTAAATGAAATCTTGTTTTTTTTTTTCAGAAAAAGAATGAAAAACTTGAGGCGACGCAGCTCTTAAACAATATTTTCTCCCGCGACATATATAAAGAAGCAGACGAGGATACAAGAAGTCTATGAAAATTCCTTGTGTAAGACCATTTTTTTTTATTTAATGCAAATAAAAAATATCCTTTCTGGCATTAATATTTTCCGCGTCCACACTTGATAGAATAGCCCTATCTTCTTTAAGATGACGTCCTTTCGACCATTTACCTAGAGTCGGGACATTGAATGTGTCAAACGGGGCAAACTGGTCGAAAGATAGTCTCAGTGTATGGAAAAGCTTATGACCTGTTACATCGCTTTGTTTAAACAAATCAGATATTATGATTAGTAGTATCGTTAAAAAATAGACAAGGTGTTTTGGTGGGTCAACCTACCATGCCTGTTGTTTTGACCAAAATCTAATTTAGTAATCCATACCCAACCTGCTTATTATCACCCATGTTTTTTCCTTTTTTTAGGAAATGGACATGACTAACTTTCATTAAAGCTTAGTTGCACACATCTACACTTCCTATCACTGTATTTCCCTATTATTACCAGTTCTTGTTTTTTCTACCGGTGGGTTTTGAGTCGAATGGAGTCACAGTGCTGTCACAAACTGACAAGAAGTGGGATCGAAGATGGTGGAAGGAACCCATGCAGATGGTATGGAACTGAAAAAATGGGAATATTCAAATGGTTCGGGATTGAATTAGTAGCCTTATGAATGCTCTGTCTAGACCCTTTAATTGCTAGCTTGGCTATGCTTTGAAACTTGACACAGTCTTTTTGTCCAAATCTGAGTTAGCCTGTCAAATTTTTAAACCTCTGTGCTTTAGCATATATGGATGATTCTGAGGACATACTGTGGAAACTGAGAATTACTTACTGAATTCACACGTTTGATGTGCTACCAAATGACTATGAAAGATCTTTAGTTCCCAGTTTGATCTTGTCTAGAGCTTAACCTTATGATTAACAACTGTCAACTAAAGCAAAATCTCCGGCTTGCTAACAGATGTGGAGATATGCGAAATGTGACAAGTTGATTACACTTTAAAACTATAAAAATAAATCGTAACTTTTCTACGCTAGCTTAAATGCGTGGAAAATTGCTTAAACCTACACCCTTCTGATTCAAAGCCAAATAATCTAGAACTCCAAACTTCTAACTAGCTAGAAATGTGGAAAAATGTGGAGGAGCTCCTATAGGCATTTTCCCGATATATACCTGGTAGTACACCAAGTCAAGTAAGTGGTCTGGTGAGTTTAAAGATCTAAACTTCTCTTGAAAGATTCCTGGAGTACCGCTCCTGCATGTTTATGATATGCCCCTTGTTTTGTTTGATAAAGAAAGTGTTAGCCTCAATTTATTGAGTCGAACAAGGAAGCTCGGTCACTCTACGATGGAGCTATCGGTCTTTAAATTAAGTTAATGTTGTTACAGGCTCAATATCGGGAATCGGGCTCGATAGCTAATCTAATATTGTAATGTTTTGGGTGTAATCCAAACAAAACCCGAGCCCGGTTCCAGTTAAATATCCCGTCGCGTCCCATTAAATGAGTAAGGGGTATATATACCTAACAATTTAAGTAATATTTTCTAAAATAACTAATTAAATAAATATTCATCTTTTTAGAAAAATTATCTAGATTTCATCAATCTAAAATCTTTTCTCTCATCTCCTCTCTCTCTATCTCGCTTTTCGATTCTCTCTCTCTAGTATTCTTTTGATTTCGACTGGTTCGGGTTAAGAAGTGAAAGTGTAAATCGGGAACCTACAATTGGTATCAGTCGTCACGGGTGGGTTTAGTGGTTTCATTGTGATATTTTTGTGTTTATTGGTTCGGATCTTTTTTTCTAGCTTATCTTACACTCGACTTAATTTTACTTTTGTCTACTTTTTTTAATTTTTTTTCTCCTTTGGGTTAAACGTGTGTAATCAATCACAAATTTTCATAAAACGTTTTCTCTCTTTTTCATCCATTTGCGTGTCATTCTCTACCTTCCTATTTTTTTCTTTTTTACTTGTCTCAGTTGTGGTTCTTTATTTAACTCTCTATATCAAGTTGGGTCAAGGAAGAGACACCGACATAGACACTCATTTGTATACACCTAACGAGTTACGTCGTGAGACGTACGAGTGTTTTCTTTAGTTGCCCCGAATCAGTGCCATTCCAAGGTAACCGAACGAGCAAAATTTCATTAAGGCGACGAACGAGTAGAAAAACAACACGGACCGAACGAGTAGAAAAACAACACGGACCGAACGAGTGAAATACACAACAATCGAACGAGTGGAAAAAGGAACAATCGAACGAGTGGAAAACGAGACCATCGAACGAGACCATCGAACTAGTGAAAATCTCAAGGATCGAACGAGCGAGAAAATTTCGAGGATCGAACGAGCGAAAAATTTCGGGGGGGGAGGGGGAAGCGAACGATTTCTCACGTTTGTAACAAAAATTTTTTTTGTTTTTCTTTCTCGGTTTATCGCGGTTTCAGAGTGACGTTAAACGACGGGACTTAAGACTTATATCATCGTGTTCGTGTCGTCGTTTCGATCAACGTGGTATATTTGGTTTTTACCGACGATAACCGTACGACTCCGCGAGATCAATTTCATATTCGGTGAATTTTTTTATAAAACTTCCAACAAAGACGAAAGTGATTTGGAGGGAAATTTGTTATTAATTAACAAGTTTTGGCAATTGGCACATGCACCCCCGCACATTGTTTACTACAATTGCACATTCGAACCTACCTTGAAAAGAAGCCATTCTAGTGAAAATAACTTTCACGTTATCCCTAAATCGCCTTCAAAACAGCCCGTTAGCTAATTAAAGTGAATCGGTATGTGCACCTATTTGATACTTATTATGAGTATTAGATCACCCTTAATCATTTCAAGCTCAAAATTGTGCATCCGATCACAGTTTTTAGCTCACAAATCGATTTACAAAGTTACAAGTTCATTCACTGACAACAACGATTTCTACAATAATTCTAATTTTTACGGTTTTTCTGATTAGTAAAATAAGTAGAGATATAAGAGGGGGGGGGGGGGGGGGGGGGGGGGGGGGGGGGGATAGACCCCCGCGAATACTTTTTATTTCTCGTTAGTCAAGACGTGTAAAATCCCCGTAAAATTGTTTTTCCACAACACCAACAATCACTTAACCACTTAAGATCCAACAAATCTTCATACACTTCACAATACATCGATAAAATGGAAAAGAAAGATTACCTTATCTTCGAGTTCATTCGGAAATACAACAAATGCACTAAATCAAAGCCAACCAAAAGTAAAGTACAGCATGGAACTTTTCACACTTCATTTAACACATCAAGTGTACTTTATCAAACACACGACTTAAAAGGAAGTCGAACCGAGAGGGATTAAACGCGCATTTGCACACTCTTTGGTCAAAGATCTACAGACTTTCACCGGGCACAATGTTCTTGTACATGGTATCAACTAAAAAAGCAACTTGATAACGAAGAATTTCAAGAATTGATCCATGTCTGCTTTAAAGTACTCAGAACATCAGTTTCAGATGTTCCATCAAGTCAGCGGTTTTATTGGATGATGAATATGTTGACCCATGACACGCAACAAATTCTCCTCCGTAATACACTCGACTCGATATTTCAGAATTCCGTAACACACTGATCCAACACATGGAATCTGTTAAGAAGTCGAATTGGTGAAAGAGCACAACATAAAATGGAGTATGAAAGCAGGAGGATTAAAGACAAATCCAACGCAAAGAAGGAAAAGACTGCATACGATAATTGCATTGGATGCATTGGATGCTAGTTCAGTTATCATTGAAAGCAATGGGACAGAATCAAAAGAGTAGGATACAAGCAGCAGATCAGGGAATGATGCACATACTGATGATGCAGAAATCAGGCCCATATACGATGAAGAGCCAATGGCTGAAGGTATAAACGACTGCTGAAATCAATATCTATTGCTAGCAGACAACAGCATACTTAGCCACACCTGAATTATCAATAATGAAGGAAAGGTTGACCAGAATGCTAGAACAAAGTCCCATGACATACGTCCCTTTGCCTCTAAAACAAACTGATGACAAACAATTGAACTCTCTATATCAATCACTCGAGTCTAAAAATATTTGTCTCAAAAAGATCGTTGCCCAGTTCCAAAATTTTCATGGAAAACTCAGAAGCACATTGTAATCAATCTGAGAACTACAATTAAAATGGAAAACAATGTAATCTTAAAATCAGGGCAAAAAGTCATTTCAGAAAGAAAAAGGTAATGAAGCCAAGGTTAAAAATGACATCGATGTAATTGAAATCAATAACACGCATTTTGAACATAGAGTGGCACAAATTACTTGCAGAGAAATGAGCATTACATAAGGAAAAAGGCATTTGAATCAGACTTACAAAGATCTTTTTGCGATCTATCAAAAGTACACGTGTTTCAGGAACCAAAAACCAGAAAGACTCTCAATGCACAACTGAACAAAAAGTCTAATGAAAATGCTGATGTACTAGCTCAGATATCCAGAAAAAGTTGTGATGCGCAATTGCAGCATTAAAAACATAAGTTAACAAAAACTAACAGGAAATAGTGTGAATACTAATGGTTTGCAGAAGCCACCATCTTGGGAAAACCGGTTGGACAACCACTCAAAAACCAATCCATTGTTAGACAACCGACTGCGTTTAAGTCTGAAAGACCCAGAATTTCAAAACCACGATTTGCCTCCCAAGTTGATGTGAACAACGACTTGTCAAAACCAGTTACTACACATCATTTGCCTAAGGGAAGAGAATCTGCCCTTGCAAAACCTCATCACATGATTGCACCAGCTCATCAGGTATAAGCTCAAACGACAGTGTTCATATCACTACCTGAAGGCAGCTAAGAAAAAGACACATGAACACTCCAGGATCCCTAGAGAATTTTTCTGACGCCCCCAAACAATTTGTTTGCTCAGACATGTCAGAAATGTGTCTTTTAATGCCATCCGTGACGCTTGTGTAATACAAATTCCTGAAAGAAGTCAACTCGCGATGCTAAGGATCCATCCAATAAGTCAACAACCAGAACAAACCAGAGCAAACAATGGGTTGCAACAGAAACCACAGAGACAGATCCCAAATGGACATAGTTTTTTCAATCAAACAAGAACTACCACTGTGCATGAGAAAACATAACAAGTCCTAGTCTTGTCTTAGGTGTGCTAACCAACGTAGAATTCTCAAGACTGATTGTCATAGATGGTTTCACAACAGGAAAGACATATCGCCTCGAGCAAACAAAGGTTGAAAGTGAACCCCCAAATGGTTCAAACGCAGATATCCCTAACCAATGTAAAAGCGAACAAGCTTTTAATGTCAGTGCAGGTACTCTCTTAAGTACAGGTACATCGTTCTATCCTATAGAGGAAGGACTCAGAGTTTGGTTACGAAAAAAGAAAGATCTCAAAAACAGGCTTTGCAAGGAATTTGATCTGATGATCAATAAATGAAGTTTTGAACACTCGTTCAAGCCACACATCAATGTCTATGACGATGAACAACGCATCAAGCTCGTCATCAATGTCTAAATGACGACTTGAACACAACTTCCAGCCTCGGATCGTCAATGTCACAAAAGGTGTCTGCTGAAAATAACACTTCAGGCCCCGTTCCTCAATGTTCAAATGACGTCTGTTCACATCAATTCAGGCCTCGTTCTTCATCAAATGACTTCTGATCATAACCGTTCAGACACACACACAAATTCACAGACCACCATACACGGAACAGTCAAGTTCAAAGCTGGTTCCAACAAGTTGTTCATTAAGCAAATAAGACGCTACATCACGACACGAGGTTGGAATACATTCCACACAACAGATGCAATGCTGCTGACAACAGGTAAATAAATACAAAATCAGAGAAAATTTCCAAAAAAAATCTTCTCGACATGTCTCTTGAAATCGATAACATTTACGTGCTTAGAAATGTCGATTAACATTGACACGGGTGTGTAAAGAAGTTCGAGCGAGAGTTTCACATAGTTTCAAAACATGTCATTTCTAATTTTCTAAATAGGCTTATGTGACATATCGTCAGGTACTAACCCGTACTTCAAATAAAGGAAAAAGGTAATATCTTATCCTCACCATCGAGAAAATTAACGTTTCTCGTCTAAGAGCTGTTCATTAGCAAGACATTCAATGTTTTTAGCTCGCAGAAAAAGGAAAGTGCACGTTTTCAGTGCCATACCATACCGTTAGAAGAAGAAGTCCTCTACACATCTTGTTATCAAAAAGTTGAACACACATTTTACAGAATATCATCGATACAATTCAATAAACTTTCAACAAATGTGTGTTCTACACTCAATCCCTCACCATGTTTTCAAAGACAGCAAATTTCCACATATGATCCTATTCTTGAGGGGGAGTTTTTTCGAAAGCAAGTTTTAATGTTTCTTGGATACATCATCAACGACCATTCAATATTTATTCAAACATTATCAAAATGTTCCAAACCATTTCATGCTGACATAAATTTCTCCCACAATTTTTCAAGCAACATATTTTAAAATCAACAAGGTATTTCACAAACCTACGTGTTTTTATATATTTAAAAATAAGGGGAGAAAATGTATTTAAAATAATGATCAAATATGACTCAATGTGCAGAAAAGGATTTAAGGTTCGATCTTATACCCAACACATCTCAATTTCAAGACGAATCTGAATTATAAGGTGGTTAGGTTAGGAAATCACTCCTATGATCCAGACAAAACGGAGGATCTACCCCAAGATAGATCCAAAGTTAGACACATATGAAGTCCTTAGGATTGATATGGAGATGAAATGTAAAATGGGAATAATGCCGACTAAGATGAGCTAAACACTGAAACAATCACAACAAGTGTTAGTAAAAGACGACCTGGTAGCATTGAAGGCGTTGAAGAATGACAAGAAATGAATGGAAAAGGGATCTTAACAAAGAAGCCCTCCACAAACTTAAGGCAGAAACCGGGTCAATACATATGCTATCCGAATACACAAGTTGAGCATGCTGATATTAAAACACATCCATGGACCCAGTGATGCAATGCACCAACCCTTCTCAGCTATTCGGGTTTCCTCTCAACAGAAACTTGTCTCATTTGTCACGTAGAAGAGGGGGAGGGGGGTGATTTACTACACAAGTAATCTATGACACTCACTCCGAGATCGTTGATATAAAAATGTGGCAATATGCTCACGCCACCGAGTAACTTAAAAACCAACATGCACTAATCGAGTCTAAGCCAAGAGAACAATCAAAATCTCGTTAGACACATTTCCATTTCAAACACTTGTAACATCATCATGGGGGGCGCGGGGGGGGGGGGGGAGGAGAGGGGTACACAAGCTGTATCAAGAGGCCCTACGCAAATATCATTGAGCGATATTTGCCCAGAACATTCAGAGTGATACTCTATTAGTATTCACAATGACGAATGGCACATCCTTTCAGTGTCATCATCAACAGCACTGCGGTAGGTACTTGGCGAGATTCATATCATGAATCAAACTTGGTGACAACAGGAAATCGATTAGGTCCCAGTAAATGAATTGACGGTTGATGAATTTTAAAAAAAACAGGACACTTCTCTATGTGGTTACATAAACACTTAACGAGTGCCACGCTCGAATTGTTTTTCAATCAATTTCTCGTTTTATCACTAACTAAACCTGCAGTCAACGTGGTAACAGGTCACCCTCAATCCCATTCAAATGCATCAATCTTACAAAGACATACTAATCTAAAAGCTCAAGATTTAAAGACAAAGACTTCCGCTAACTCTGATTTGAAGCTTTCAAGATAATGCAAAAATATGAGCATGTTGGTCAACAACAAAAGAATCGCAAGATGCATAGAACGACCAAAGAAATGACAAAGCTCAAAGTCCAGATCGCAAAGCATGAAGGAACAAGCTTACAACAAAGCACAAAGACCAAGAACACTCGAGCTTAAACGACAAAACCAATCTCACTGATCTCAATGTAAGGAGTGTCCCATCACATAAGAAACACAACTTCGGGGGAGATTGTTAGCCACAATTATATTGCGGTCAATAAAGAAGCTCGTTGACCGCGTTCAAAGACCTCAACTCGGAGGGAGATTGGTATAGCCTCACATTTATTGAGTTCCGACAAGAAAGCTCGGTAACTCACGATGGAGCTTCGTCTTTACATTAGTTAATCAGTGTAACAGGATAATACGGGAAATCGGGCGTCGATAGCTAAACAAATATTGTATATAGTTTTGGTTTTAATCCAAACAAAACCCGTAGCCGGGTCCTAGTTAAATATCTCGCGCGTCACATTAAATGTGTAGGGGTATATATATATTTAGATATTTTCTAAAAATATCTAAATATATATAGATATTTTCTTTTTAGAAAATATCTAGTTTTCATAAATCTAAAAATCTTTTTTCTCTCATCTCTCTCTCTCTTCTCTATCTCTCTTTTCGATTCTCTCTCTCTCTAGTTTCTTTGATTCGTGGTTCGGGTTATGAAGTGAAAGTGTAAATCGGGAACCTACAGAAAGCAACCTCATACACGCATATCATTAACACTCGACTTATTAACACTGCCATTAACATGGCAAAATCTTCAGGAGTCATTGTAAACAGCTTCACAGGGCTTGAACAAAGAGCTGTTGACACACTCCGAGATGGTAAAATGTACCCCGGACGGCTCAACTCCACCTATATATTTAATCGGGCCATTGATATATGAATGCTTAAAATGGCTTAACTCCCAACCAAGTAGAAGTGTCGTGGTTTTATGTTTTGGGAGTATGGGTGTGTTAAAGAAACAACAGCTGAAGGAAATAGCTATTGGGTTTATAACCAAGACTAGTGATAAGGGTCAGGTGGTGAAAAAGGGGCACCACAGCCTGCTATACTTAGTCATGACTTGGTGGGTGGATTTGTGAGTCATTGTGGGTGGAATTCGGCGCTTTTGAATATGTGGTTGCAGGGTTACCAATGGTTGCATGGCCATTGTATGCAAAGCAAAAGATGAATAAGGTGTATTTGGTTCAAGAAATGAAGGTGGCACTGGGGTGAAAATGTCTTTACACTACAACATTCGATGCTTTCCCCAGCAACATTCCAACCTTTTCGCCAGCGACATGTCGCTGGGGAAACATATCCCCAGCGAAATGTCGCTGGGGAAAAGTTGATGGGGTAAGCTCGATGGCAAAACGTTCCCCAGCGACAATCCCCAGCGAAAAGTGGGCCCCACGTATTTTTTGGTCAAGGAATTGGTGCCACGGTAGCAGTAATCTTCACCCAGCGACATGTCGCATGCGGAAAAATTCTGACATTAACCAAATATTTGATAGTTAAGAATAAAATTTAAAGTTTAATTTCAGACATTTCCCAACGACAAGATCGCTGGAGAAAGTCCCTTTTAGTTGACTTTTCAACGCTATTCGCCTCGAAGTTTTGTCCTTTTAGTGCGGGAATTTTCCCACAGCGACATGTCCTGGGAAAAGTCTCATTTTTTTATATACAGTCCTGCACAGCAGCAATTCCAAGATTTTTTCCGGAAAAATCCTACCAAAACCTGTAATACACTCACCACAACTTGTACAAAAACACAAATAACAAAGGTAAACGCATCTCGCAATACAAAATACACCACAACTTGTACAAAACCAAATTCTAATATAGGGAAAATCGGCCAAAAGCCGACATATGTACACATGATAGTTAAGGAAACAAGGCGTTATTGTAGCATACTAGGGAAACAAGTCAAATATCCACAAATAAACATAAAGAAATAATAGTACCATACTAATGAAATACAACACACTAACCGTGTCAACACGCCACCATTTCCTCACCCCCCCTATCATCACCATCCTACTCTATCACGCGCGCAGACTCCGCCACTCCCTCTGCTCCACCTGAATCATATCGAGCAAAGCACCGCGAACCTCTGATCTTTTTTTTTTTGGGTCGACTCTACTCAATCAAGCCCATCATGAAAGTCGACATCCTGCATCTCTAGTCAACGGTTGCGGTATCTAAGCTCCGCCTAGAGCGGACATATCCAGCATTTACAACGAACCCACCCAGGGAATGTGGCCGCGAACTTCCGCCTCGTACACATCGCGTTTGGATTTCTGCGGCAGTGGTGTCTCACAACCGTCGCCTCGAGCTCCCATCATCCTATCCTATGATGACAATAAACACAAGATAGTAAATATATTAGTCGAGATGCTACATTAATTAAATCGATATTCATTAAAGTATATCGTTTGAAAGCAATCACTTGCCACCCCGGAAGGACACCTCATGATCTTGGAGATACAACCTTTAACGGGGTGGATACGAAGAACGTTTCGATACTCTGATGTTCCTGGTTCCTCTTGGGTTGCCGACGTCATTTTCTGTACATACACACGCATATAAGATCAATCTAATTAAAAACGACAAATCTTAACACACCAAAATGTATAATCAGATATATATATGTATGTAAAATCAATAATAATAATAATAATTACCATCAGATGTCGAGTGAGAGGGATCGACCGAGATCCATGGCGTGATACCACTGTGCTCTTGGACCGATTCAGCCTATTTGTTTCGGCTCGCTGGGCGTTGGCAGGGTCATTCCAGAAGTTGATGTATTTCTCCCACTCATCATCCGTGTACTCATCGGGTTTGCCCCGCCTGATCCGATCCAAATCATAAGCTCCAGTCTCGGGGTCTCTGATCCAATGCTCCCTCTTCAAGGTTGCCTTGTTGGTGTTATATGATTTTCCAAACTGAGCCTGAATGTATCCTTCGATTCTAGGCCATCGCTCGGATCTCATATGCGGCTCGAGGTTATACGTAGACTGCAATCATATACAACACATTGAAAACAGAGTTAGAAATATAATTTATATATTTATTTAAATTTGTTTATTTATTTATATGATATAAATAAATAAACGAATTTAGATAAATATACACAATTAAATAAATGAACACGATAATTAAATAAACATAAAAGGATAACTGACCCCAAGAGTGGCCATCAGCCTCGCCTTGTCCCCCGCGGGGACCTTCTGCCAGGAAGGGTGATACAAAGGTATACTCCTAATCATCTCCCCGAAGTAGTTTCCCCACTGAGTCGAGTAGGGGCCGGTAGGGACAACCGTGTTATCAGCACGGTCTTCGAACCCGATCTCGATGGGCCGGCCTTTATTAGCGGCCACCGCATCCTTTAATACTTGGTTCCGGGTCCTTTCCCGGGTCTTCCTGCCGGCTTTCACGCCGCCCAAATTGGGCTTTCGCTTTCCTTTTCCTGCAAAATCAAGTGAGTGATAAAGTCATAAAAGTTCAAGGCAAGCAAGTTCAATATATGTATCAAATTTATGCTTGTATTACAATAATCCAGAAATTCTTACCTCGGTTGATGAAGCAACCCGCGCAACCGAATGATGTAGGAGGTGGACGTGAAGGATCCTCACCACCACCGTCCCCGCCATGTGCTCGTGCAACATCAGCCATCTGTACAAGTACAATTAGCATAACATGTAGAAATTCATGAACAAAATAATACAAGCATGCACAAATCCAAATATCCAAATAAATTTACACATTTAAACAATCCACAACAATTTCATTCATTCATTCATTCATTCAAATATATAAGTGTATTTTGCAAGTTACAACACAAGGTTAATCTTCTTCTTCACTAGAATAAACTTTCTCAACACCATCATCATCATTGATGAGGTCTTCAACATCAGAATCTGCTAAATCATGAGGAAGGGGGTCTTCATCATCGCTAATATCATCGTCTTCGCCAGGAACATCAATGATATCTGGCGGTGCGTCAACCTCCGTTGATTCACCATCTATATGCAAATCTATATAGAAGGTGACATTATCCAAGTCATTCCCACTAGTAGAAGGTGGGAGATCAGATGAGTTGTCCAAATGTATAATATCAGGTTCGTTCTCTACCACGATGACACCCCTGTTGAAAAACTTTTTATGATTAACATGTTCGACGACCTTCACGTTGGGTTTGGCCGGATCTTCAAGGTAGAAGACTTGTTTAACTTGTGTTGCGAGAATGTATTGATCATTTTTCCACCACTCACCAGAGCCGATGATTTGTGTCATTCCGTTTCTAAAGGTAAGTTTCTTGACTCTACCATTGTTGCGAGTGTCGAACCACTTAACTCTGAACAACGCAACTTTGAACGACAAATATTTAAACTCGGGGATTTCTTGAAGCTGACCATAAGACATTTCCCCGTCAGGGCCAGGCTCACAAATGTTGCTGTTTTGAGTTATGCGACGTTTATCGCGGCTCTGCACGACATACCTCACACCATCTACTATGCAAGCGTTTACTGATATTGGAGTCCTTGATGGTCCATTAGCCAAAGCGAATAACTCGCTGGTTGTGCTAACCTCTGGGTCTTGGAGATTGTTTACGTGACGTTCACAGATCTATGAAGAAGATAGGATTAGATAGAGAACAAAAAATATGATATTGTTATTTTTACACTTAAGTACACAAAATAAGTCTAAGTTTACCAGCGTCCTAAACCAGCTGGGGAATTCTTCTAGCATGTTTTTTCTGGAAATAAACTGAAAAACGTTCATGGTATTAGAATAAGTCGTCGAAATGATAAGTTAAGAAAAAAAATTACAAAATTAAAAAACGCGTACCTCTGGAACTGGGCCCGGTACGTGTCGATCTCAGGACTGTTGTGAAGTACATACCATCTCGCTTTATTGAACTCTTTGGCACCAAAAGGAGGAAACGACCGTAAACCAATCGTATTGCATACCGACCGGAACGCCTGAAACTGACACGTTGGGGGAGGGGGGTCCACATTACGTTCGAGACGATTAAATTTCGTGGTAACATCCCGAAAATAATGAGAACTTAAAGTCAATGCTTCTTCTGCAACATAACCCTCCGCGATCGAACCTTCCGGCTTAGCTTTATTTCTTACATAACCTTTTAGCTTCTTCATGAATCTTTCAAATGGAAACATCCACCGGGGGTGAATAGGCCCGCCTTCAAGAGCCTCTAGAGCTAAATGGATGGGCAAGTGAATCATAATGTCAAAGAAAGCAGGAGGATATATGCGCTCAAGCTCGCATAGAATTTCAACCACCTTGACCGAAGCTTTCAACATGTCATCCTCCATCAAAGTTGCAGAGCAGAGTTGCTTAAACAAGGAACATAGCTCGATTATTGGTTTTGCAATATTATCAGGCAAGTAATTTTGAAGTCCATAAGGAAGTAAACGTTGCATCATTATATGACAGTCATGAGACTTCAGGCCCGTTATATTTGTATCATTATCGGTCACTTTGTGCTTGAAGCATGATCCGAACCCATCTGGTAGTTTAACTCTTTTGATGTACTGACAAAACTTTTTCCGGTTCTCTGGTGTGAAAGAATACGCAGCCTGGGGCTTCACGATCTTCCCCTTGTGGTTTTTGGTTAGCCACAAAGGTCTTCGAATGCCCAAATTTTGCAAGTCTTGTCTTGCCTTGGCGGTGTCTTTGGATTTGTCATTCATTAACAAAGTGTTCAAGATGGCCTCCAACACATTTTTTTCGATATGCATGATGTCTAAATTGTGTCTTAGTGAAATAAAAGACCAATACTCAAGCTCGTAAAAAATAGACCGTTTAGTCCAGTTAAGCTCGACTTCAACATTGCGTTTTATCTTCACACCCCCATGTTTCGGATGTTTACCCGGCACACGCGTTAGCAATCTAGCATGCTGAGCCAGGATTACATCCCTAGGATATTCTTTAGGAGGATCTCTGTGATCAGTATCGCCATTGAATTCACGTGAACTCCTCCATTTATGGGGCTTCCTTAAGAATCTTCTGTGGCCAACATAAGCTATTTTGTTTTTCACGCCAATAGATGGAGTTTCTTCATTACATGTAGGGCATGCCTTGTAACCTTGCCCACTCCACCCAGACAAACTACTTCGAGCAGGAAAATCATTTATGGTCCATAAAACCATCGCTCTCATATTGAAATTTTGTCCTGAAACAATGTCTGTAGTCTCAACACCTTTCTTGTCCCATAAAACCTGCAGGTCCTCAATCAAAGGCCTCAAGTAAACATCAATGTCCTTGCCCGGGGATTTAGGGCCAGGAATTAACAACGTCAGCATAAAATTACTTTCTTTCATACATAACCACGGAGGCAGATTGTATGTTGTCAATATCACCGGCCACATGCTGTACGTCTGACTAAGGTTGCCGAACGGATTGAAACCATCAGCACACAACCCTAGTCGAACATTTCTTGGTTCTTTTGCAAAATCTGGATACTTCATGTCAAACTTCTTCCAAGCTCCACCATCAACCGGGTGTTGCATCTTACCGGGCTCCGTACACTTTCCAGTAGCATGCCAAATCATGTCTTTTGCAGTGTGTCTAGACTTGTACAAACGTTGTAATCTAGGAATGATCGGAAAGTAACGCAACACCTTCCTAGGAACTTTCTTCCCCGGTGTGTCACTGTCTTTCCATCTACTCGTATTACACACCGGACAGAATTGCAAATCTTTGTTAACTTCTCCCCGAAATAAGCAACAATCGTGTTCACAAGCATGTATCGACTCGTACCCTAACCCGATCGTTTTAAATGTCTTCTTTATGGCATAGTATGACGGTGGGAACTTGTATCCTTTACTTTCGGGTAATGCATATTGTAACCACTCTAACATTTCATTGAATATAGAATCCGTCAATTTACCTTTAACCTTAAAATAGGTAAACTTTGCCATAAAGTCTAATCGAGTCACATGGTCACAACCGGGGTACAGCGCCTCGTTGGCACTGGAATATAACTCTTCAAACTCGTTACGTGTAGCTTGAGTCGGTTCGTTACTTGTCTCACCAATATCTCCTTGTGTTGGTTCATTGTGTTCATTATTCGGAGGAATATAGCTAAGATCATCGAGTAACGCTGTCATGTCACTCATGAGAGGCGGTGGCGTAGGTGTAGCTTGAACTAAAGGAAGAACATTCGGTTCATCGTGGTTAGTCCATGTTTTATAACTTGGGTCCCACCCATTATTCGTAATGTGGCGCGGAAGGTCGGGGATGGAAACTCAAGATACATTACGACAAGACTTGCATGCACATTTTACATTTCTGGAACTATTCACTAACGGCTGGAAATGCTCGACGAATTTCGTAAGACCGGTAAAATATGCTTTTTCATGACGCCCTAAACGGGTCCAACTCTTATCAATTACCATAACTGCGTTTTAACAATACAATTAGTTATTATATGCACTTAGTTAAACACATTCAAACGAGGAATACGAGATGTTTTGTTCACCAGTGCCAACTATGGGAAACAATCCTAAAACCCTCATCTTATGAATGAATCGCACTCAATATGAATGCGTAAAACCCGATTTACTATTTGAGAAATTTCGCAGCAATTTCCCTCAAACTTCCCCAAAATAGTGTTTAAAAGACAAATTCGTAGGAGTAAAGGCGAAACACTTTGAATCATCTCAATAGTAAACCAGGTTATACACATTCATATCCTAAGATGAGACAAAACATTCAAAAAGCAGTCCTCAAATAGGGGACTTTCCGAATAAAGTTCTAATAAATTAAATTCTGGACGGGCTTTCTATAGGATGATTAAAAATCAGCACGGGGATTTTCTGGAATGAATCACTAAAATCCTAAAACATTCCTAAAAACATGTTCAATAGAAAATAAATACCAAACGCATATACATTTATATCAAATAAGCTTTTTTTAAACAGATTATTAAAATAAGATGTTTAAAAACAACTAATTCTGATAAGTTGTTTAACAACAGCTTAACAGCTTATCAGCATAAGCTGTTGTACAAAAGCTATATGCAGATAGAGCATAGATCTGTTGTACAAAAGCTATGCTGATAAGCAATATTTCTTACTCATAAACGGCTTATATTTCCTTTTCAATTCAAAAACAAATTCCACGGAAAACACATATTACTAACTATAAACGTTCCTCGACGACCATGTCCCGAGGAAACTCAAAAGGATAAAGAAAAGTTAGAACCTACTGTAGTAGTGGTGGTGGCTCGGGACCATCGGCTCGTTCTCGGCCCCTCAGATCTTTCTCCCCAGGCTCGTTGGGGATCGCCCCTGGGTCTTCCTTAAACTGTAAACTGTTAAATAAAAAAATTTAACATACTTTTATAATCAACAACTTCTTATACCTTATTAAACCTTGTCATAATTAACAAACCTTATCAAAAAAATTACAACTAAACATGTGATTAACCAAAAACGAATGTCACCACCAACAATTAGAGGGTTAGAAACAGAAGTGGAAGAATAATCATTTAGAGGGTAAGGGAAGAATTATAATTTAGAGGATGTGGAGGATTTTTGTTATGCTCGTGTGCACGTGAGTGACGGTGTGGAGTGGTGGTGGGTGTTGTGGTGAGAGGTGGTGGTGGGGAGCAAGCGATGATGGTGGTGGTGGGCTGCTGTGGTGGTGAGCAAGCGGCGGTGGTGGTGGTGGTCTGCAACAATCATGGGTTTGAGAGAGGTGTTTGTTTCTTTTTTACCAATAAGTGTAAAACAAGATATATTTTTGTGATAGCTTTTTAAACCTCGACGACATTCCCGGCGAACAATGTCGTCATGGATAGGTAGATATATTTGTCTTTTAGCTCAAAAAGGCGCGTAATAGTAAAAATTTTTATGTCCTAAAAATTTGTTGTGTAGCTAATGAATGCCCCTGCGACAATGTCCCGCCGGGGAATGGAAGTATATTAAAAAATTTATTTCAGATTTTTAATCATTATTATTTATAAAATATATTTTATAAATAATAATTTATAAAGATACTTATAAGTTTTTTATTATTATTTATATAATTATTTTATAAAATATATAATTATTATTTAAAATTATTTTTTATAAAAATATATAATTATTAAAAACAATAATAAAACATTTCGGTTTCTCGGTTCGTTCTGGTGCGGTCGGTTTGGTTTCTCGGTTCGTTCCGGTCGAGTCGAAATGTTATTCCTCCCAGTCGAAATGTTATTCTCGGTTTGGTTTCTCGGTTCGGTCCGGACCGATCGTTGTACATTAGATGTTCAACGGATGAGTCGAGATGCTATGGTTATACCATTAGATTTCAAATCACTACTCTGATGAGTCAGATACTATAGTTTTAGTACATTAGAAGTCAACTAATGAGTTGATATTTTATCGTTGGTACATTAGATGATCAACTCGGGATAGAGTCGAGATGTTATGGTTATACATTAGATGTTCAACTAAGGAGTCGATATGTTATCGTTTGAACATTATCTTTTTCACGAATGAGTCGATATGCTATCGTTGTACTTTAGATGTTCAACGGATGAGTCGATATGCTATCGTTGTACATTAGATGTTTACCGGATGAGTCGAGATGTTATGGTTATATATTAGATGTTCAACTAATGAGTCGATATGTTATCGTTGTACATTAGATGTTCAACGGATGAGTCGATATGCTATCGTTGTACATTAGATGTTCAACGATGAGTTTTGAATATGACACGTTTGTAGCATTAGATGTTTACACCGGATAGTCGAGGATGCTATGGTTATACATTTAGATTTTTAACGATGAGTCGAATATACGTTGGATATTAGATGTTCAACGGATGAGTCGAGATGCTATGGTTATACATTAGATGTTTTAACTAATGAGTCGATATGTTATCGATCTACATAGATGTCAAAGATGAGTTAGATATGCTATCATTGTACATTAGATGTTTACCGATGAAGTCCCAGAGATATGGTTATACATTAGATGTTCAACTATGAGTCGAATATAATATTGTTGTACTTTAGATGTCAACGAATAAGTCGAGATGCATGTTATACATAGATGTTTAACTATGAGTCCGATATGTCATACGTTATAAACATTAGATGTTCAAAACGGATGAGTCGATATCTATCGTTAGTAGCATTAGATGATTTAAAAAACCGGATGAGTCATATGCTATCGTTGTACATATAGAATGTTTACCTGATGAGTCAGATGCGATGAATTATACATTAGATGTTCAACGATGATTTGATGGTCTTATCAGTTGGTACATTAGATGTTCTACAAATGAGTCGAAGATGTTATGGTATACATTAGATGTTCAACTAATGAGGTCGATGATGTTATCGTTGTACATTAGACTGATTAGAACGGATGATTCGATATGCATCGTTGTACATTAGATGTTCAACTGGATGAGTCGAGATGCTATCCGTTGTACATTAGATGTAACCGCGGATGAGTCGAGATGCTATGGCTATACATTAGATGTTCAACGGACGAGTCGATATGTTATCGTTGTACATTAGATGTTCAACAGGATGAGATCGAGATTGCCAGAGTTTTATACAATAGATGTTCAACTAATCATCGATATGTTATAGTATGTACATTAATTAGATGTTCAAGTATGAGTTCGATCTGCAACGTTTACATTAGATGTTCAAACGACGAGTCGATATGAATCGGTTGTACATTAGATATTTACCGGATGAGTCGAGATGCTATGGTTTAACTTAATGTTCAAAACATCGGATGAGAGCCCGATAATGCTATCATTGTACATTCTATTTCAATCGTATGGAGCCGATATGCTATGGTTAGACATTAGATGTTCACTAGATTTGTCGATATATTATCGTTTTACATTAGATGTTCAACGGATGAGTCGATATGCTATCGTTATACATTAGATGTTCAACGGATGAGTCGATGTGTTATCGTTGTACATTATATGTTTACCGGATGAGTCGAGATGCTATGGTTATACATTAAATGTTCAACGAATGAGTCGATATGTTATCGTTGTACATTAGATGTTCAACGGATGAGTCAAGATGATATGGTTATACATTAGATGTTCAACTAATGAGTCGATATGTTATCGTTGTACATTAGATGTTCAACGGATGAGTCGATATTCTTATCGTTTAACATTAAGATGTTAACGGGATGAGCTGCGAGATGTTATGGTTATACATTAATGTCAACGGATGAGTCGATATTTTATCGTTGTACATTAGATGTTCAACGACGATGAGTCGAGATGCTATGGTTGAACTCCACCAAATATTCTCGGCCAAGACTCCCTCCAAGTACTCCCGCAAATACTACTCCCGCCAAATACGTCCTCGTAAAATTTTTTTACCATAAAAGCATATCAAACTCTTACCATCACAACCACCAACAGATCAAACACACTCTTACCATCACAACCACCAACAGATCAAACTATTATTATGGTGTTGATTTGTGCCAATATAAAGCCTTTTGCGTGGTCCTTGTGAGAGCCGAGATGTATGTTTCGCAGTACGAATAACATAAAACTCGTGAGCAAACTATACTATGGCATGTCAAACGATCAAAAGGTGAACAATCATATGCATTATTTTTTGTGATTATACAAATAATGTGTTAGTTTGGTAAAAAATTATGATCTTTACTCTTTAAATGCTCTCGCCAAAACACTTATTAATGTGAATGTTTTTAATGGAAAGAGGAACGACCGTCTACTGGTGTGGTTCTCCTGAGCTTCCAACGACTCCAATTTATTCTCCAGGACTTCATCGACTACAATTTATTCTCCGAAAGACTTCAACAGTCTCCTCCACGCTATTCCTTCAGGAGCTTTCAACACCTCAAAGTTATTCTCTCTCCGGGAACTTCAAAAAATGGCAATGTGCTCAACCTGCAATCACTTTGCTTGGAAAGATATAATTGGTAACTCGAGGCAACGTGGATATGTATCTTTCATCCGGGAACAACAACAGTTAATCCATCGCACTATTCACGAAGCTTACAATAACATGGAAAACGTAATTGGGAGTCCGTTTGTCATTTGAAATGTTAATTCGTAAGCTTTAAGCGTCTGTTTTATAAGTCTTGTATGATTACCGTCTAATAAGTTATAATGTCTGTTTTGGTAGTCAGTATGATTAACAGGTTCTAATATGTTTAAGTGTCTGTTTGTAAGTCGCGTATGATTATCGGTCTAATGCCTCGCTTGTGTTACTACAAGTGGTATGTATAATATTTAATTAATGAATGTTTGTTTTGTGTTACTTGACAAATGTGCATCTTGAAAAAGTATACGGTATATCATGTTCAACTATAGAAGGGTAGTGCATATCGGACCGAACCGAACCGAACAGAGAAAACGGAGTGTTTTTTTATATAGTTATTATTTATCAAATCTATAATTATAAATAATAATTAATATATTATTTATATATTTTATAAATAATAAACAACTATATATAAGCAAATGAGACAAGTCAACGAAGTCAACAACCTTTCCCCGGCGACATGTCGCCGGGGATAATTCAACTTATGAAATACGAGCCAAAAATAAGCCCTAAATAAACTTATGAAATACGAGCCAAGTCAAAATATAAGCCCAATGAACCTTTTTTCCCGTGACATGTCGTCGGATAATTACTACTACTCGCCACGTCACCATGAAAAAATTGTTTCACCAATGGTTTTGATAAAATAATCAACGGAAGTCAAGCATATACTCTACTCCGGCGACATGCCGTCAGGGATACTGTCAAAAATCAACGCAATTTACTAATGACCTTGCTTAATCTCTGTTAGCATCAGTTAAGACGATCCCCGGCGACATGTCGCCGGGGAAAAGTGAGCAGGAAACTTTGCCGCTTAGTTTTTTGGTAGACTTTTGGGTCAAAGTTTAACGGTATTATTCCTAGCGACATGTCGCCGAGGGATACTTCAGTACAAAGATAAAAGAACAAAAAATTCAACTAAAAATTAAGTAACACGTCGGATTGGCCTTTTGGTCGTTCTTAGCGTGTTTTCCCGGCGACATATGACGCCGGGGAATATTTCGTCGCCCCCGTTCACTTTTTCTTTGTAGTGACTGTTTACATTACATTGGATACATACACTTGGACCTTTTCAATAAGCTTGAACTTGGATGGCTTTGTACATCTTAATTGCTTGACAACATTGTGAACTTGATGACTTGATGAAGCTTGATCTCAGTGGCCTTCTTTACTTTTTCATGCTAGTTTCTTGCATATATAGTCTTTACATTTATCTGTGAACTAAACCCTAATGTAGGGTGAATTTAACACATTCATGGAAAGTTCAATCACAAAACCAAGGGTTAAAAGGAGGAGCCATGTACTAGGTATGGGGGGGTGTGGGTAGGGGGGGAGAATGGGGGGCCGTTGCCCCCGATAAACTGACGATTTTTTTTATAAATGTCAAAATTGTATTTTTATAGGCCTTGTATTTTTTAGCTATGCCCGGGTCCGAGTCCAGAAAATCTCAGAGGATAGTTGCCGGGGGGCCCCGGATGCATACGGGGGGGGGTGCTGACTGTCCGAGAGAGTGGTGGTAGAAGCGAGGCGTGATTGCTAAAATGCTGATGCTCTCAACGGGGGTTCACGTTACTAAGATGGCAGGGAAGAATATAATTCTGTCTCAAGAGAGCAGAGCCTTATGCTAAATCTCATAACTCGTCAAAAACACGCATGCGAAATTATATAGTAGTAGCTACAGTTTACCCACTTCTAAATTACGAGCCGGATATTTTGCAAACAGCGTAGATGAGTAAGATCCTATCTTTCTAGCGAGAGAGCGTCCCTACCATAACCGTTATACATAGATCCTGGCTCCGCCACTGCACACAACTCATACGTGATATACTGATGTATGTCTGTTTGTTTTCTAGGAACAATTATCACCTATGCCACGTTTTTTTGTTGTCTTTTGCAAATTTTTGTTTTGGCTGTATCGGATGATGGTGAATTCATCAAGTTGACTGCTCTCTTTGTATTGAACTCCCACGTTAGTATAAATGCATGAACATGTTTCTTCAGCATCTTTCGGGAGTTATATAAGCTTGTTTCCATGCTAAATCCCAAAAATATATTTAATAATTTCCTAAAAAATGTTTTTAACATCGTTGTTATCCAAAACTTACACTTCTTGTGCGTCTACACTTTTTTCTCGATCAAGACATTATAAGTTTACAACTATCATTAATCCAATTTATAAGTGCATGCGAACTATTCCTAGTACATATATAACTATGATTGCATAAAATCTTACATAATTTTTAACTTGTTCATGTATATAGATGTAACAAAGTTGTGCACATTTGTATAAATTGGGCGAAAAGATCAAATAAAAATACACAAAAACTTTTTTTTTTTTTTGTTATCCCTAGAGGTTTTATTTTTGAATATAGTGTGTCAAATTACATTTTTGTTGCACTGATGAACAAATACCATCCAATTTGGTCTCACTATTTCCTCATTGTTTGTTATAATAACACTACATGTATGTAGTGATCGTTGTTTTCAATTAGGTTTTTGTGTTAACTTCTTTAATTAGAAACAACATACAGTAGTATATAACTATATATACTCCGTAAGTAAAAAGAATTGAAGCATAGAAATGTCGCACAATATGGGAATTGTATGGAATGAATTGTATTTTAGTAATGATTAATGCACACATGTGAGCAATAGAGGGGGGAGGGCATGTACGTGATTTGTCTGGGAGTAATGGAGACAATTCATGTCAATTGGAAGCAATTGAAGAAGGCAAAGCATTTATAGATAGCTATCAAAAATGCCAATTTTTACAACCATGCTTTGTGCAGTCATTTGATCGTATACAATATCGTTCAGTCATAAACTCTCGTAGGCATATATATATTGATAATATACACGTACATACACTACAATATTTAATACTCAAAATGATTAGAAGTGGTTTAGATTAAGAAGTTTGGGATGAATTAGTTTTACCGAAGATGAATGGACCAAAAGGGTGATAATGGTTCGGTTTGCTCGATTTTAGGCTAAAACAGAAACGTAGAACCGAAGATTATTGGATTTTGCTTTTCTGAAACCGTTCGGTTTCAATTTTATACATGTTCAACTTTTTGTTTTATATATATCTTTATATTTATTAATTGAGGTTCCATCTTTCCTAGTTCAAAATTTGTAATGCATCATAGCTAGATTAGCACTTTTAAGAGTAAAGAAATAGACAATAATGACAATAAAGTAAGTAATGACCATAGAAAAAATAATACTAGAAGATGATTGTTTATAACTGACACAATTATACAATAAAAAAGCTTAAATTTTATTTTTATTTTTTTAGAACGACAAATTATATTAAGAAAACTAGCAAGGCGCTAGAAAAAATTACAAAGATAAGGATCTAGGACATTTCATCCAAGAGATCCAATCAAAATTGTTTTTACACCTATTGGAGCACCAAGTAAAAGAGAGTAAAACAATCTCATCAAATAACATATCCATACGCGGTTGAGATGAGCCAAACAATGTCTGATTACGATACTTCCATATCACCCACCACATAACGTAAAAGACCATTCCAATATATCCTTAAAATCTTTAAGGAGACGAAGAGTGTGAAACCATTCAAGCCAATCATCGTATGAGAATAAATCCGGGCAATCAAACTCCCACCATCGAGCCAGTTTGGTAGTAATGTTCCGGGCCATAGAACAAGAGAAAAAAAGATGTGAGCATGACTCCCCTGCACAGCTGCAAATAGGGCAAGTGATAGAGGGAATTTCAATACCCCGAAGAGACAAATTAAGCCTAGTTGGGAGCTTATCCAAACTCACTTTCCAAGCCATGATGTTAATCTTAATTGGGACTTCCGAAACCCATCTAGTGGGAGCACCAACCGCGAGAAGAAGATGATCATCTATGAAAAGTCGAGTAGATTTAATCGAGAATTCACCCGAGGAATCGAGGGACCAAATCCATCTATCATTAGAGACCGAGAGAATGACAGAGTTAACATCTTCGATGAGTTTGGAGAATTGCTCTTCTTCTAAACTTCCACGAGGGAGTCTTCTAAAAGAACAGGAAATAGAGCTAGCGTTGATTTTTTCTGCCACCGTAGAGTTTTTATTGCAATCTAAAGCAAACATACGCGGGTATAATTGCTTAAGGGGGATATCAGTAAGCCAAGAATCAACCCAAAATAAAGTATTCAACCCATTTCCCACTTTCCTTTTCATATGAGACAACAAGTTAATACCTTTGCTAGACAAATTTCCGCATTCACGAACAATAGTAGTCCAGGTAGAAGAGCGAGCGAACTTACCAGTGTTGTCTAAAGCTCCACCATCGCCAAACATAGCTTTAATGACCCTATACCATAAAGAGGAATCCTTTGACCTGAACCTCCATATCCATTTGAATAAAAGGAGCACGACTTTTGAGCGAAAAAACTTGAAATCCCAAGCCCTCCTTTTTCCTTGAAATCATATTTTTTCCCCAACCAAATACCATTTTATTCTTATTAAATCAGCACCATTAAAAAATCTCCCGCGAATGGAATCCATCTACGTAAAACACCAACAGGAGTTTTTATAGATTGACATCATGGTAAGTAGAAGCGAGCTAAGGACAGCTTTATTCAATAGTAAACGACCCCTATAAAAGCATTTTATTATTTTCCACTTAGATAAACGGGATGAAAGTTTTTTGCAATAACCATCCCAAAAAGTTACTTTCCTAGAGCTGGAAGAACCGACCTTACAACCAATATTAAAAGGTGAAGGAAACGTGTTACAAAACCAAGGACATTACAACCACATCAACTCTTCTTGAGAGGTAACCAATGCCCAATATCTTACTCCTTTTGAATAATGATTTTGAGCCCCGACGCCAATAGAAACATTTAAGCATATTAAACGATAGTGATGAACATTCGCCTTAACCTATTACGCAATGACAACAGCATCATCGCATAAAAGAGACGGGATAACGTTAAAACTCATCAAATACGAATACCTTTTGTAGAAGCCCCGGAATTCCAATATTGTTGAACGAAATGTGCAAACTTTTCCCTCACCAAAATAAAAGGAAAGTAGAAAAGATCTCCCTGCTCAAACCTTTATGAAAGTTGATTCTGATAGGACTTCAATAACCAGAATCGATGCCCATTGCGAAGAAAAAGACACGCTTGAATCCACCCTCTCCATTAACACCAAAACCAAGTTATTAGAACCCCGTCTAAAATCATTCCCATCAATACCCCGAATCGAAGGCCTTTTCAAAATCAGCTTTGAAAATCATAGCTTTGATTTTATGATACTTACACCACGAAATAAGCTCGTTAAGAATAAAAGGGCCATCCAAGATTTGACGTTTAGAAATAAAGGCAGTTTGAACGTCACTAATCAGATCAGGCATAACAATGCATAGGCGATTGGACAAGATCTTGGCAACGATCTTGTAAAAACTACCAATGCGGCTATTGGACAAAAATTTTTTACCACTTGCATCTAATGAATTAGAAAAAGAAGAAATAAATAAGAATTACTTTCATTTGAGTGAAACTATACTAAAAGAGAAAAATTCCTTGACAGCATTAACCACATCATGCTGAATGATGTTCCAATATTTTCGAATAAATTCGAAGGAAAAACCATCCGGCCCTGGAGATTTATTAGTGCCACACTCCCAAACCGCCTTCTTAATTTCTTCTAAAGAGACATCACTTTCAAGGTCCGCATTCTGGTCTATAGAAATCTTTTGAAACATATGTGAATCAAGATTAATAGTCTGACCTGTAGGCATAGAAAAACGATTAGAAAAGTGTTCGAGAAATTCATTCTTCACTTTGGGAGGATCTTCAATCCACTCTCCATCGACAAGAACACCACGAATAGCAAGTTGAGACCGTTTTTTATTAATGATCCCGTGAAAATACTTAGAATTTTCATCACCTTCGATAGCCCATTGAATCTTGGCCCTTTTGGGCCAAATCAGAAGAGTGTCGCTTATCAAGATCATGAATATCTTTCAAAAGGAGATTCTTTTCATTATTAATATCGTTATTTCTCAAACCTTATCACAGCTTGTCTAATTCTGATATCCGGGACTGAGCTGAATGACGCACCGCAGAAGCCTTGAGCATCTCATCTCGACTCCAGTTTTTGATAATCGCCTTAAGAGCTTGAAACTTCTTTCTCAGAAGAGAAATCTTGTTAGTTTCCATGATAGATAAATTATTCCAAGTATCAGCAATAAGATTATCAAATCCGTCATTTGTGAACCAAGAGTGAAACACACGAAATGGCATAGGCCCATAATCAACAGATGATTCACGCAAGAGAATGCGCCTATGATCAGAGAGACGCCTATCAAGACATATAGCAGCAAGCGAAGGGAAAATTGAGATCAAGCCTTCAGAAATTAAGAATCTATCCAATTTACTCATTTTTGAACCAGATTTTAGAGCCCATGTAAAGGAATACCCTTCAAGAGGAAGATCAATAAGGCATGATGACGAAATAAAGTGATTAAAGGCTTTAGCACCAATATCGTTGAAAATAGTATCAAATCTCTCGTTCTCTAATCTAACTTCATTGAAATCTCCAAGAATGATTCATTCTCCATCCCACAAATTAATCATATGCTTAATGTAATCCCAGCAAAGAGTTCTTTGGAGATATCTCAGAAGGCGCATAAACTGAAACAAACATTAGCTTCAAGGAAGAAGAAATCCACGTACCACGGACAGCTACAAAGGAATCAGATACAGTAACACTTTCTTTAGCGAAAACATTTGGATTCCAGACACAAAGGATCCCACCAGATAACCCAACAGAAGGGCTATAGACAAAGTCGAAATTAAAATTGCCCCATAACGATTTGATGGCAAAAAGATCAATTTTTTCTGACTTAGTTTCTTGAATAGTAGCAAAATTCACTTTATATTTCAAATTTAACTCCCGAATCCAGTCTTTCTTGGACGTATGTCCAAGACCTTGAATATTCAAGGACATAACATTCATCGTAAACCCGATGTCACTCCTTGAAGATCAACAATAGCTTCTATATTTTTAGAACATCCTTCCATATTGTACCCCATAGCATGACCTATTTCAATTAGATCCTCCATAACATCTAGAATTGAACCACCAGCTTTTAGTTTAAACGATCTATTAGATCCACACTTCCCATTTGAGCCTGTCTTCTTATTACAGTGATGATTAGAATTGGACTTGTTAACACTTACATTCTCCTCTTCTTCTATAGTTTCATTAACACCTTTCGGAGTGAATCCAGGAGGAAAGGATGGATCGGACTTTTTGGCATCTTTTGATTTCTCCTTTTGATTATTTCGCTTGAGAATTGAGTAAATTCCAAACGGATCTTCAGATTCCTTACCTGTTTTGGGTGCTTGCTGCTCGTTGCCTTCTTTCATACAACTAGATTCTGATATATGATCAATATCATCTACTTTTTGTGAGTTAAACTCTCCGTCCTCCATTGATTCCTCATCAGAGGATGAATTCTCGCAAAATTCGTTATTGAACTCAGGAGTCCATGCTTCAAGTTCTTTAACACATATCCAGTAAATTTTACCTTTTACGATGATTTTGATTCTTTGGTTTATTATGGTGTGGACTTTAGTAACAACACAAATCTTCTTGGCAGAAGATGAAGAATCTGAAGTGGTGTCGACCTTAGACAAAGTACCCCACTGGGAGATAATTTTCGCATATGCATTATTATTCCAAGTGTTAAAAGGAAGTCCTTCAATAGATATCCACACAAGTCTGTCTTCACTGACAAAAGATGGATCAGCAATGCATAGTTCTGAGAACCAAGAAGCTAAACCCTCATGATTGAGCATTTTCTCTTTTGATGCAACAGAACATGCCTCAATAAGGATCCAAAATCCACCCAAATAAGATATATTGACATTATCAAAGCCTTCGTCAGCAAAAATAACATAAATATTTGATAAAGCATTGATATCCTTAATTTTACCCATTAAGGAGCAAGAGAGGTCATTGTCAACAATGCAAGAGTCATCCATCACAATTGCTGGGGAGGAATCAGACGATGGAGAGCCCTTATGATCATTGGATTTCAAAACAGACGCAAAAGAGTTTTTAACAGGTCCCGTATTAATCTTCACTTTAGATGGCTGCACAAATGAAGCCATAGATTCTCTTTGGAATCTTACAGGATTAGCATGTAAATGAAAACGCCCAATTCAAATGGTGCATAAATTTTTAATAAGTCTTTCCATGTTATCCGCCTTGAGAAAGCGGACGAAGGTAAATTTCTTACCTATTTTGGACCTCTTTAGAGGAATATACACATCGACAACCTTACCATAAGCTGTGCATACATTTCAAAGGTCACGGGCAGTAATATGATCAGGGAAGTTAGTAACAAATACCGTCTTGGAAATCTTTCCAGTAAGATCCTCCTTGGATAAAAACAATCTTTTGTCACCTGCCATGAACGAACCGAAGAAATCGAGGCGAAGGGGATTGAAAGGAGATCTAAAACCTAATGATTATCGTCGAATCAAATAAAGAGGGATTTAGCAGATAACAATGAATAACAAACCCTAGATCTCACTAAATCAGATGAATGGTAATTACTTAGAACCAAGAAATCGATTAGAAATCGAAACCCTAATTCTAAAAATCACGTCGAATCTAACAAGAGAGATTAGAGAAAGCTATTATCGATCTACACAAATCAAACGTTATTCGATGAATGGAAATCAAGCAGGTTAGGCAAATCGATTAGATGAGTGGATCTTGGGAATCGCCATATTTTTTGATTGAAGGGAGATTAGATCACTAACTACACTAACTATATATGTACTAATCCAGTTGTTTAAAAACAACTGGATGTACTAATCCAGTTGTTTAAAAAAATATAAAAAATGAGTTTATTTTAGTAATTAGTTTTACGTAAAATGTTTGTCGCGCC